>JAXIUT010000025.1:77509-90406 GCA_035586675.1 Eurytoma californica
ACTCCAGCTGGATAAAAATGAGTAAAAAATGTTATATACTATTAATATATAACATAAATATAATTTTTAATCTGAAAATCTTTTTTCTCAGGTAAATAACTAAGAAAATCGATTATATGTCCCATAGTCCCTTAAGTAGATTCATGCAATAACCATTAAATTTTATAATATGCTAATTATTCTGAAATTAATCATAGTAAACGTGAATGTAGTAATTGTTATCAGAATTATTTTTTTAGTAATAGTTTCTACAGTCGATAGTGCAAAGTACTATAAATTTATAGTATAGTATCCTTATAGTAGAAGACAATAAAGTACTGTTATTGTAATTTTTCCTATGTAGATTTATTTATTTATTACGATAATTCCCTGGTTTTTGAAGAAATTTTAAATAGTTTATGAGCGCAAACTGCTCAGAGTTAATAGTCACACGACAAATAAACGTAACGTCCTAAATGTAACGATTTTTCGAACCTTTATTTAACGTTTTTAATGTCCAAGAAAAATGCTCGCTTATTGCCAGAGTTATTCTATAAAGTATATTAAATCCAAAGTCAAATCTACTCTAATAATGGCAAAAATAACTGAAACTTTAATGTTTATTGCAACTTCTGATATGCGCCATAGACTTCTAGAAAACCTATCTTTCATGTAATTTTTGTAAAAGTTCTTTTACGGTCTTACATTAATTAGGTATTTAATTTTCTTGATAAATAAATACTGTTTTAAGTACACATAAAAAAAATAAACGGTAAAGCTTACTATATCGTACTAGTAAAATCTACTGGATTAAAAAAAATTAAAAACTGCATTTAAAGCTGTTTCTACAGATACTTATAAAAATAAAATGAACTCGCTAAATAAAGCAACTGTAAAATCATCTTTTTATTTTTCCCTTGTAAATTTTATAAATCGTTTAAAAAGCAAGTGTTTTTATAAAGGATAATAAGTATAGCTGATATTAGAATATTTTTCTGAATTTCTAGAAAAACGGATAAAAAAACTAAGTGCGTGAATTTGTTATTTTTCTAAAAAAATGCACAAAACCTGAAGATAAAAAACAGTTACTGTAAGAGCTTGTAAAAATATCAGGACGATCGGTCGTTTACACTGCGCCGATTGCCGCGGTGAAAGAGTACGAGAGCGTCTACTCTCGGTTTTTTTTACGAGGCACAGATGTCGGCGAATTGTGGGTAGGTGTAGGATTCGTTATCGGGCGTCACGAAAGGAGAACGGGAAAGGCCCCGAGAGCCGGCTACAGGGCGCGGGCGGCGTGAATCCGATCCGGAACGCTGGCGAGCACCGCCAGGCTCGTTCGTTCCGCGGCTTGGCTCCGCGCGGGTATACACACACCGGCAGGTGCTTCCTGTTGAGTTTCTCAATGCGGCCGACGAATCGCTCCGCTTTTCGAACGGGATCCAATGCTAGAATGCCCACCATTTTTTCCGACTCTCCTCGTCATTTTTTTCGAGTCTGCACTGACTCAGCCGCGCCATTCATCTCCTTTTACTCGTTATTTTCTTAGTTTCTATAACTGTAAATTATTAAACGCTACAAAAGTCATTTCTTTAGAAAAGTAACTAACTCGTAAAACGGTAGAAATTTTTTGTGAGAATGATGAGAATAACAATCCTGCTGGAAAATGAACCATCTTTTATAGTTAAGGTATTAATAATTAGCTAACTTTTATTAGCTAACGATTAGCTATATTCTAGCTAGAAACTAGCTAATTTATAGTTAAAAATATATTTAAAGTATTCTCGGCTGCTGAAGGATATGTAAACAAGAAAAACCTAAAAACTACTTATCTCGATCAATTATTGTTTAAATTTAATAAACATAAATAAATAGTCAAAAAATTATTGTAAAATTGATTATTATTTACACTAAGAGAAACATTTGATTTTGTCTAATTTATAGCTATGATATACTTTACTTTTCCACCAGGTAAGGTTGAACAATCCATCTAAGATTAAAGATTTTTAAGATGTTCAGCAGGTAACACTATGTAGGTATGAGTAATTTACATTAGGTAGTAAGAGATTGATAGAAATTAAATTTTGCAGTATATTTGATTATCCACGTGTTTCTTTGCACGACTAATACAGATTGTATCATAATACGTGCATACTAATGGCGCGATACTAAATCTGCTACGCTTTGATTATTGACTGATGTATACTCATTACTAATTCAGCCTTATTTTTATTCAAAACTCTGATTCCCTTGTCAACGAGATTTCAAAGTATTTACAAGTATCAAAACAAAATAAAAAAAGAATAATTTTTTCACCAGGAACTATTATTTTTAGTCACATGTTGATACAAACTCAGGCACCACTCAGTCCCGATAGAAATCGAAAAATTGGAAGAGTTCAAAATTAATATATGACTAGGAGACAGCTTTTTTATCTTGTATTGAAATAATTTTTTTCTTACTTGAACATTAATGCCAATAAAATTTCAATAATTGCTCATAATATACTACATTTTTAGCCTAAAATTTAAAGAAAAGACCCATTCTTAAAATGTGTAAAGAAACGTGTATCAAATATTTTAAGAATACATCAACGCCAGAAACTTAAATGTCCAGAAAATGCCGAGGTACTCATAACTCTTCAAAGTTAAACACTACTGTTGGTTAAAATTTACGTATGAATTAGCTAGACAAAGATTTTGTGTTCGCTCGTTCAATTGAATAAGTGATGTTGAACTGCATGCGGTTATAAGATGCGCTCGAACTGTATATGGAAATGATGTCGTCAGGATGATTTGTTTTTCTAAAAATAGCATCCTCAAGAAAAGTGCCCAACAACAAGGTACAGCGGAGAGGACATTACGAAGAAGCAAGTAAACAACTACAACCACTGGATGACAAAATATATACTTGTTGGATTCCGCTCGCCTAATTAGACTGTTTTCCAATTTTCTCGTTTTCCCGCACACGCCGCGCAAAACTAACTTCCTTTCGATTGGACCGTAATGGAAGAGACACCGAGAGCTCGCCGATTAATTCCTAAGGCCCAGCGTGGGCGAGCAGCGGAGCCGCGTCCGCGACGAATTGTAAATAGCGCGCTGCCCTCGGCTTGCAGCCAATCGGCTGGAGATACACTCCGCCGATGCTAATTAGCCGCGACGATGGAAAAAAAAATTCATTTTTAATTCGAGCGACGGCAGTCGCGCCTCGAAATCGTATAAAATCAACCGGTGTCCGACCGGCGGGCGTGGGCGAATTCAAATCCCCCCTCCCCGGGGAACTCACGGCGCCGGCACGACTTGCCGCCTTCGATTTTTCGTGCGAGCCAAAAGTCGCGCGTACCGAGCGGAGATACAAGTAAAGGTTGCGGTTACGTAAAAAGCGCGCGTACGGGTTGACGCAAATCTGACGCTGAGCCGGCGGGGCTAAAGGCTTGCTTCGTGCGTTCGATGCGAAAAGAAGATTGGGAGGAGCCGATTAACAGAACGGTTTTTTAGTTTAGTTTATGCAGAGTCGTTGTATATATTAAGTGAGGGAAAATGTTGTATAAAATTCAATGCAGTATACAGGTTTGAAATTCGATCGCATTTACTTCTTAGTACAGATGGACAATAATTAAAAGAAAGATAAAAATATATAGGTCTGATGAAATTGTAGACGAATAAAACGCATTATTCCTTGATTATTTACTCTATTGTTATGTTTCTTCGTAAAGAACCTCAAGTTTTTGAACATATTTTAAATATTTTGATAAACGTTTGTGTTATGTGCCCGCATTACAAAGTTCAAGTTACTTTCTCCAAATTAAAATAGGAAATTATCCGAAAAAATATAATACCATGAAAAAGGGAAAAGTAGTCCATTTTAAATCAGTTTCAAAATTTATCTGGATCTATAGCTACGTGTAAGATAAGAAATATATATTATATTCTAAAGGGCAGCTCGAATGATCTTTACTAGTAAGAAAATTACGATTTTTGTAAAAACTGTGATGGGATATGAATTTGTAGATGTAAAAATAAAAGTTAAAATTGGAAGACAAAGTAGTGACAATAAATTTTCAAAAGTTTGATAAAGAATGAAATCTGCTTAATTTGAGTTTTAATTTGAGTTTTTTTCGTACGGTTATATGTTGAATAATGTAAAAAATTGAAACAAAAAGTATAATTGAAGTCATAATTGTCCAAAATTATTCGCAATCAAACGTAAGGATCTCAAGAATCGTCGTATTTGATTTCGATAACTCTGTTAAAATATAGCAAGGCTTAAATCGTAATCTTTTTTTATATCATTTGGTAGAATTACTTAGAAAAATAAAGTACACGTTTTGTTTATCATAATAAATAAATAAATATTGTTGAAAATGATCACCATTATTCCTTCCAGCTTTAAAACTGTTGAGCGATAGGGTCTACAATGTTTATTTTCATTCTCATTTTCTCATGCGCAAATAAATTTCCCAAGGTTTGAACAAAATCCATCATGGGTATGGAGGTCGGACACCCTTCCTGGCAGTACAAAGCAACGGAGCGCAGAGCAGCTCTCAAACCGAAATAAGCAAAAGCCTTCGGTTCTTCTTATCTAAATCGCCTGTGTCATTGCGCAATGACCCTATTTTTCGTGGCTTGGAAAACGTACGAGGGCGCGCTTGGAGACAAAGCGCTCGGGCGCATCTCGACGCCGGCCTCGCGTAAGCGTCGCGTGACATCACTCTCCATGCCTTTACGAGATGCCGACGCGAGCCCGGCGAGATGCACTTGTGTTTTCATGACGAAGATGGCCATGCTAACGAGTGCATACTAAATTGTATTTACTTTCGAAAAGAAAATTTATTACCATCAGTCTACTAATAGTTTTATTACACACGTGGAGTTACTGCTGCTGCTAATATAATTGCACTTAGAGAAATTTTGTATGAATATTTAGCAATGCATAAATCCTGGAGAAAATGGAATATTTCAGTAAATTGAGTCATAAATTAGTCAAACGGAAAAAGTTACTAGAATTTCAACAAAATTTACAATACTTGTCATAATTTTCACTGAATTTTTAGTAGCTTATTCTTGCTATTTATTACAAGTCTTTTTTGGCTAATATAAAGAAAAATAAAAAATTAATAAATAACAATAATAAATTAATTAATTATTTATTAATTATTTTTAATTTCATTTTTTTTCCACTAAAATTTCTTTACGTTAAACGATAACAACATTGGATTTTATTATTAAATGCTACTGTCATTATTAGTAAAAACATGTCCATAATTTATTCAAAGAGTACCCTTGAATATAGTCTGATGCAGATATTCAAGGACACTCTTAAAATAACAAATGAGAGGCTGATACATAAATGCAAGTGTAAGTGAATGAACGACACTTTTCAAAAACAATCTGATTTTTACATCGTTAC
Organism: Eurytoma californica; assembly: GCA_035586675.1. Classification (NCBI taxonomy): domain Eukaryota; kingdom Metazoa; phylum Arthropoda; class Insecta; order Hymenoptera; family Eurytomidae; genus Eurytoma; species Eurytoma californica. The sequence continues at coordinate 82,895 of JAXIUT010000025.1, forward strand.
GTTAAGACTCACTTAGACCGGAGGTCCGGAATGACCAATCCGTTTCCGGCATACAACTCTCTGCATTTCGCGTCCGGAGTTTTTTACGAATCCTCTTTTTAAAAAAAATTGATGAGATTTTAAGTACAGATGCTGAACGAAACGAAAACATTCAAATAAAAAGTAAATAATGAATAAAGAAAAGAGTCTTATTTACTTTAAAAGTTTAAAATAAGCTATACGATTTTTCTAAATATGTAATTGTAGATGTTCAATGCAAATCTTGTAGAATTCGCCACGTGCCAGCCTGTAGTCACCCGGAAAAAGCTGTCACTAAAAAGGGACTCCGATTTGGCATATCTAACGTCTATACCTCCGGCAATGCTCATTACAATATCTATTAAAAAACTCAAATCGAGTTAAGAAGGTTGAATTTTATAAGACAACTAAAAGTAAAGACAAGCCTGGCGTTTCCGTCAGTGTTACATACGAATTCGTTATATTATTCTCAGCAGACACACTCCCACGCATTCGGAATTAAAGAAGGACAGGACACCTGTTTCAATTACGTCCAAGCGTCAGAATTCGCATCCGCATAATCGCGGAGCAAAGTGAGAGTAGGAAAAATTTAAAAACAAATGCCACGCGCAGAAATAAGCATTGCTAAATACATGCACGTTGCATTATAAGAGTAACCGCAGAAATTTGTCTGCTCACGAACAGAAACGATTGCTTGCGGGTTCCTTAATTTATTAACGTAAACTCTAATTTAAATATGACTTGCTCAAAAATACTGTAGAATTTACCTCGAATAAAAATAAGTACAAAATATAATTAACAAATTACACATGCAAGTAGGAGACGTTTTCTTCCGGTCATTGTCTTTGTATAAGGCAATAAGCAGTTACATAATATACATCTAACTTAATATATAAATTTCCTTTTAAATTTAATCGTATAAGCAAAAGTATTTATCGAAAGTTTCAAAGGGCCTTTAAAACTTTGAAAAAAAAAAATTTATATTGGGAGCAACCTTCATCAGGCATCACACCCGCTTGAATACATTACTGCAAAAAATCGTAGCAGCGTGACGCGCCCGTGTCGAAATAGGCAACGCTGAACCCAACATATTTTTCACGGGGCTTCCCGTCAGTTTGAAACGCAACGCGAGACAGCATTTGTGTAAATGAATAATGCATACTTCTAAATCTCTATTGCCAATAAATCTAAAGAAAAAAAAGAAAAATACGTACTCTTTTTTCGTGAGTAAATAAGTAACAAAGGACTAGCAGGAGTACAATGCAGCAATAAAAATTGCAGTCGCCTTCTCGAATGGCTCTTTAAGCCTCAATCTTGGATTGTCAAAACACAAGGATCCGAATGGAGTAGGGTCTGGGTGTGATACTTAGGAGGAATTCACTAGTTAAACATCAACGAGTATTCCCAAGGATGATGTCACGTTATACGGCGCTCGGTAACGTCATTCTCCGGAGGCAAGGAGAAAAAAGCCTACTCTCGGCGCGTTCCTCGGCTACGCGGAATACTAAAGCGATATCGCGTGGGCGTCGACCGAAATGCTGTCACAATGGGACTTTTCGACCGAAGCCGGAGAAAGGGACGAGGTCCCACGCGCTGCGCATACAAATTTGTTTTTCTTTTTTTTTTAAACGTGGATTTATGAAAGCTACCGCAGTGGACTTTTGCGATCCCTTCGTTAAGTAATTACATTGAGTATCGCCGCACCCTGAATAATAGCAATAATGCAATTATTTCATCAAGAATGCGGAGCTCCAAATTTTCATGTTAACTTTACGATTTAATGTACTACCTGTCACTGTCAACGCATTAAGGTTGTTCCTTTAATGTTTGCAAAGACGAGAACGAAATAATAAGGACTTGATATCATATTCTTTCAAAGTTGTTAAGAATGTTTATCAACTTTGTTGTCTCTAGATTGCCGAACAATTATCTGAGAAAAAAATTGACTTAAATTGTCACTTTTAGAAGTAAGTGAATAGGAATCACCTGGATTTTAGTTAAAACAATATGAATTACATAATTCTTCCTTAAATAAGATCTACTCTGGAAAACGTAAAATAATGTCATGTATAAAGTGAAGAAAGTGATTGTGATTAAGATATTAACAGGTGAATTGTTTTAAAAGATCTTGCTTGATATAAATATAGCTACTAATATCTACTGTTAAAAACTACGTAAATCAAATGAAATTTATTTTTTTAATTGCTATTAATTAATTACTATTATTTGCATTATAAAGTTTTATTATCTTTATAAAATTTTCATTCATTCACTAAAAAGTTTAATTTTCGAAAAAAAATTTCTAACAAAATTGTGAAATGAATGAAGCCTGCACTGGAATGGACACACCCAATTGAGTGCAAACTACTTTGTAGACAACGTGCTGCGCGACTGTTTAAACTGTATTGTTCTCATGCTTCCTTTCCAAGCGCAAGAATTAATTACTCATTGCATAACGTTCTGTTCAATTCAATAAATAAACAACTGTCAAAAATGTACTTTTTCTAATTGATAGCACTTGTCATATAAAATTAAATCATTTGCTGAATCTTCAAAAATAACCACGTTAATAATTGAAATATATCAACTACTATTAAAATTTGTCTAAAAAATTGGTGTGGCTGTAGGACCAACTACCATTCTGATCGATCAGACCTGTACAATGAACTTAACTCAATTCACCGAGGATTAGGCGCAATCCAATAATCATTCACGCAAGCAACATCTTGCATTAAACCTTTATTCTAACGGGGCCCAGCGTGAAAAGAACAGAAATCAGATACTTAGCACAGTTTGTGAATGAAAAATGGATCAATTCCCTCACAGCGGTTTTACGCTTTCGCTCGAGTTGACCGATCCTTTATTCTAAACCTTCAAATAGCAAACTATTGCGATTATATTTTTCAGTACTATAATTTAGCGCATTTTCAATCGCTGCAACTTGACGTCGCCTTTCAATAAATCATCACTGGATATTGTGAGTCCCGCGCACGCTACCCGTAACGTCGAACTAATTGCAGATTATTTTGCAAAGATTTAAGTTTTGCAACGAGCAAATTATTTTCAGAATTGGTTATTACTTTAATTGCAAACTTACTCTAACTATGAGATGGAATCATTTTTTTTTCAAATCAATAATTGCTACTAAGCGAGGTGGTATAATATCTTTTACAAAATTACCTTGTTTTTACAAGTCTCAGTTTGACACAGTTGATTTTTCATTCGATCAGTCAGTATCTGTTGCAAATAAAATATTCTTTCTTTTAGTATTAAAGAAAAATGAAGTGCGTTACGATACTAGCATGATTTTTAAATTTAGCAATGGTTTATCGTAAAATAGACCAGTGAACGATATTCAACTAGTTGTTAAACTGAGGCATGATATTAAAAACACATAAGCTGCAACGTGAACAATCATTAATTAAATAATGATTCTTTCTAACAGAAAGGTGTAATCTATTTCCCAATGTTTTTTTAGTAAATGCTTCTGATGATACAAGCATTTTGATTAAAAGTAAAAAGGTTATTTCGTATAAAAATCCGAAATGATAGGAAAAATGCAATTTCCTTTATCATGAGATGATCGAAATCCTACAAGTTGTCATGGCGTCCTATCCTAGTAGTGACTTCTGACCAATTCGCTGAGAATTTTTTTCTTTACAAATAGCCTATTAAATATTATGAATAAATGAATAATTTACAGTTCTACAAGAATTTAACGCTAGGCCGACTATACTAATGCCATCTACAATGGAGATCATTAATTGGAAAAGTAGATTCTAAGGTGAGCAGGTAGGTATGGGATCAAACTACTGGGACAACAGTCGGTAATACAGAAATCTAGACGATCGGAATTTTCGAGTTCAATCACGTTTTAACGAAACACATTTTCAAATTTCATTCAATAAAAAAATAACTTACCTTGCGTCGCCATCGCTGCGGCGCAAAAAAAAATTAAAAAATTTGATGTCAATAATCATTGTTATATAGAGAAAAATTTTAAATCGAGTACAAGAAAAGGCACAGCAAACATTAACATGTACATATATAAAATAATTTAATTTTAAAAGTTTGCAGCCTGAGCTTATTAACAAACATTTATTAATGCATTAAAATCAATTAGAGAACGTGTTGCATTTAATAATCTATAATATATAGCCTTTCTTATGGCACCCTTTTAATAGACACTCGATTCTTTTTTATCGAAATAAGTGAACAATCTTTACGTTAAAATATTTTTTAATTGGGCAGAAATTGAAGTGCTACGAAGTTTCGAAAGATTTTGTCAAGAGGTTGCAAAAGTAGAATAAGGAGAAAGCGCAGCGATGGAGATGAAGCAGTTTGCGCGGTGAACAAACATTTTTGGCATAGGTTATAACACATACGCGCGCCGTAAAATTTAAGACGAATGCGATTTCGTAAAGGCAATTTGTATTCCCGCGGCAATATCCCGAAGTCTACCCTCAGGCCACCCGCGCATATAAAGCGCCCAACATCTCCCTCGGGCACGTTTACTCGCATTTGCCGAGGCTAAGTCATCTCCATTGCAGTCATCGTGCAAAGAGATGGATTTACTTCGTTTAAGCCATTTCTCCCCTTTATTTGATCATTTTTCGGGTCTAATTTCATTCTCTTCAATTCTTTTTTGTCACGCCCGCCTTTTTTTCCTCCAACGAGGGAAATGCACATGCGGTTGCGACGTTAATCGGCGATTTCTCGAGTAATAGCAATTAGAGACAAAAAAAAATTACAATCACAAAGCAACATCAAAGCTTACTCTAACTTGGTTTCACGCTCGTTACGCTCTTGATACTATATTTAAGCCTGATATGAGCGATGAAAAAATACTTGGCGATGCACGTAACAAAAGCGCTATCTTATCTTGAATTGGCGTTGTCAACTAATTTTCTTTACGCGAAACCTCGAATGCTTCATTGTTTCTTTAAGCCAATTTTAGCGATTGTTTACCTGGAAATGAAGGATGATGGTCCATATCAGTCCGAGGGTGAGTTTGGGATTGCCGTCGACGATGTCCTCCGCTTGTATGTTGACCAGCTTGATGTTTTTGCATTGTAAAAATCGCAGCGCTATCCTGACGTTATCCAACATGTGAAAGCGCATACTCCCGGACGTTTCCCTTGGCTGAAAATATTTTTCGAATTAAATTCTTTTCGTTTGCGTGAAAAAAAGGAAAAATATGTCAAATTATTCCACGAACGATTATGTCGGTATTTCGGTGAGATAAATTACGTAACTGGAAATGTTCATTAATGAACGATAAATAATTAATCAAGCGCTAACTAATTCGAGGAGAAGTCATGGCGTTCATAATTCTATATTCAAAGCAAATTTTTTTATAGAGAGAGAAATTTTTTTTGTTACAGACAAACAGAATTATGCTTTCTGGAATTTTGCGGAAAACATCCTTAAGTAGTATTTTGCGTGAAATATGAAATAGAAATAGTGAACATACTATTTAAAACACCAATGTACTATAAAGAAGATTTTTGTAATTAAAATAATTGAATCAATCACAAAGTTGATATTTTTATGCATTTTCTTCCTACTAATTTTTTCGAAAGAAATTTTTCACCAAAAGTCATGAATTAATGTTTAAGTTTTTCTTAAAAAATATGTAGGTGAGCGGCCATAATTGATGCCTCAAAATTTTCAAAAACAATCTTATCCTCGGATAAGAAGAGTTAGTTCTACTTCGAGGTCTGTGCGCAAAGCTTAAGTCTTGTACTAAAAGTACATATTAGTTTGATTAGCTGTGATTAGCTTACAAAATGTGCACAGAGGTCTAAAATTATCCCGCAATATAGCACAACCGTTGAATATCTGAGGATGAATATTTTGCTTCCATTTATTCAAAATTTCTATTTTTGCTAGTGACTTGATAACGATCAACTTCGAACAATTTATGGTTTCAAAAGTTAATAAAAAATGAAATAATAAATTATTACTTAATTCCAAGGCTTCAATATCAGACATCCGTGACAAGTACTCTCTTTAATTATCAGCTACTTCTTACATAATAGCAGAAAACGAAAGTAAACAAATTCGACAGAAATATATATATATATATATGTCAACATTTTTTGCAGAAATTCTACAGGCAATTTCTATATAGTATAGACTTTTTCCTACGGGTTAGATAATGACCGACGAGTTTTTAGTTTAAAATATTGCATCCATTTTTTACGCATTAAATACTTGAATTTGATTGAAACTAGTGTTTTATTTAAGTAGACGTCAACAAAAAATCATGTGAAATAACTTACAAGATGTTCGCCGGAAAGAACTTCCAGCAGTGAAATGAGATTGTGTCCATCTCGAAGGTCTTGGAACAAGTCGCCGACGTGTCTGCTCGCCTGAAACAGAAGAAAGATATAGCTGTTAATTTGCTCGCAATGCATTTGCTTTTCACATCTAGAAACACCTATGAACAGCCATTCGCACACAAATTTGCAAGCGAACAACGTTTAAACGCCATATAAGCATGTGAAGTGCAACACATCTAGGCGAACCGCCAACATCATTGGTATCGTGGCTGTGGTGCCAATGCTTGCCAAAACTCCTTCCGGTCATTCACCTGGCTTTTTTAATCGCAATATCCATAATTTACCGATTTACATATTTTTTTTCAAACAAAATTTTAAATTAGAAAAAAAATAACGCAAAGAATTGAAAATGTAATTGTGGTTACCTTAAGGATCGCTGGAGTAGGACTTTATCAGAATGGAAGGACAGGTAGAGGAATACTGGCGTTAGTCGAGATGGAAGGTGGAGAGAAGGCGACTATAAATAAACACAACGCCTAGGCATGCAGATAGGATGAGAATGAAAATCCGGGGCGACTTACAGGAGGAGAGCAGCACGGCTGGTTGTTGACGACTACACATACGTGCAGGCACGTGTATGTCTGGAAAAGAAGACCCATCACCAAGTTATACAGAGTTAAGCAGAATTATATACAGAGTTACCAGGTTATGCAGAGATAGCTTTAAGGAGATGTGAAACTCTACCACAGGAATCTGCATTACCGGCATGAACATTTTATTTATTATTTAAAAATTGTAACCATTTTTCAAAATTCGGCCTACGTACTGCCCTCCGCAATTGCGTAAGGAAATTGTAAAAAAAATTTCAGCCAATTACCTTTACAAATGGCTTCAGGAAATTGTTTGAAAATTTTTAGGTTTTAAATAACTTGACGAAATTAATGAAAAATGTTCAAATACTATCCTGAAGCCATTTATGGATATAATTGACTGACATTTTTTTACAGTTTCCTTACACACTTACTGAGGGCAGTACATTGGCCGAATTATGAAAAATGATTTTCATTTTTAACAATAAATAAAATGCTTATGCCGATCATGCAGTTTCCTACAAGAGGGTTTGACATCCCGTTAATTAAGGGGATGTGAAACCCTCTTGTAGGAATCTGCATTATCGGCATAAGTATTTTATTTATTATTAAAAATGAAA
>JAXIUT010000025.1:90506-109688 GCA_035586675.1 Eurytoma californica
ATTAATTTTCAGTTACGTGCTTAAGTTTTGCTTCCATTACATTTACATTAAATTTCATTATTTTTTTTACAGTGTATTCTTTCAAAATGCTTTATTTTCAATGAAACTTGTTAAGAAATGTTTTTCACAGAAAATGATATATTATTTAACTGGGCGGCCCCACTATGCCCCGAAGGTTCACATTGCCCCGTGGCCCGCTATGCTCCGCTGTCCCCTATATAAATCGAGGTATGTACATCTACATAATCTGTAAAAAATGCAGCTTCCTTGTAGATCTGAGGATGGATGAAAAATCATTGAAAAAACCAAATAAAATGAACACAATGAGTCAAAAACAACAATCGTCTTGTCATTCCAAAGTAAATAGTTCTTAATTGCCTACTGTGGCTGATCAGAAACTAACTCAGGTAGCAGACTTATAATACTTAATATACACTGTAAAAAAAAGTTCATTAAATGTAATGTAATGTAATGGAAGCAAAAGTTAAGCATGTACATTAAAAAAATTTAATGAACTTGTACATAATTTAATGTACAAGTTTTAAATTTCAGTTACGTGCTTAATATTTGCTTCCATATATTACATTAAATTTCATGATTTTTTTTACAGTGTACATTATATATTACATGTTACATTATTTTCAACATTATTATTAATAATAATTTTGTAGGGGCGCAGTTAAATAAGCATTCAATATGCATGGATATAAATTATAAAAAGATTTTGTTAAGGAATTAAATTAATTTCTTCCCAACAATAAATCTTAAAGTTCCTATATATAGTAAATAATCGCTGAATCAATTAAATTTTCATGAATATTGTTAATTTAAAAATTTAATCTGAAATAGAAGAATTATCATATTAGTTACTTAAATTAGATATATTATTGTTAATTAATGTTTAAAACTCTTGGTAAGTGACACACTAAACGCACCGCAAGGCAGGCATGCTGACAGAGGAAATTAGTTCTTCAATCGTAGGTAAAAATTCAAAAAATCAAATTAGAAAAACCGAGTTGTTATTCTGGCATGGCGAATTTAGATTAAATGTCGATTGGACGTTCTAATTGCTTCGTGTAATTACTTCGTGTAATTGCTTGTCATGTAAATTTTTTTGGATGAAAATGAGACTATAACAACGTTTTAGCGAGAAATCATTGTAATTTTAAACAATTGTCATCTTTCCCAATAGCTTTTAATTACAAAATTTAACTTTCTAAATTGTTTCAACGTCATTGTCAAATTGAGTATTTTCAGATAATCGCTTAAATTACTTGAAACAATGGAAACTGAGTGATGGATGCTCATTGTGCTGTTGGTTATAATAGCACCTAAAAACAGTCGTTAAGACAAATTAAAGACTTTTTTGCTCATTGCAGAGCAGTTAAAAAGCCGAGCCAAATGCGCTTTTAAATTGGAGCATTCAAAATTTATGTCTAAATCTCAATGGGCGCCACGTGGCTTTGACGACGTGAATACCATTTCAATTTTCGACCCAAAAGGAAGCTCAAATTTTGTTTAATTGAGTACAAGAAAGCAAAAAGTATCGGAACCCGCAGTAGCAGCCAGTATTTCTTACCAATTACTCCCGGCACATCCCTACCAATTAGAAGCAGTTTAACACATGTCACCCTGAACTCATTCTTTTTCTCGCTTCGTTGAGCATCTTTCCGTCTTTTTCCTTGAAATTAAGGGACGGTAAGTAATTATGTCAAATCACACCATGCCAGATTAAAACTCATGATCAAACGATTGTTAATAAAATCATCAATCTAAATTTATATATATGTATAAACACTCTTATTGTCTCCAAACTGAACAATAGTCTGAAAATAAAAATTTGGACACTAAGAAAATAAAACGACGTACACTGGAAAATGTTTATGGATAAATTACCTCGAAGTACGATATATGATTCCATTGCTCATTCTATGAAGTATTGCTGCTATATAATGCATTAAGAATTTCGATCTTGTAAATTCGCAATTTAAAAGAATAGTTTACAAAAATAAACAAGTGTAAGTTTTACCTTGAAGATAATGGTAAAATCAAATTCAAAGTAAACTTACAAGTGAAGCGACTTTAAATTTTTTTTTTTAGTTTTAACGGAAGAAGCTAAGAAAGATCCTTGTGAATTATTAAAAGTATAAAAATAAAAACATCATTTCAAGGTTGTCTTACACGGAAATATGGACCTTTAAGAAAATTTTACAACAATAAGTTATCTATCATCTGATAAAAAGGAATGTGATGAAACGTAATCACTTGTCGACTAAAAAGAATTGGTAAAAAATGAAAATCTAAACTTTTTTTTTCATTTTATTTTACTTAGTATAGATTTCAATCTACTAAATAAAAAAAATTTAACTCTGCAATAATCCACGTAAAGCTTAAATTCTTTATATTTATCAGATAATAAATAATTATGTAATTAGAATATAGTAAATTAGTTTTTTCTGCAAGGTCTAAAATTGCATGTAAATGATCGGAAGGATGAAAACAACTAATGGCTTGTAAAATATTTTTTTTACATTTTTTAAAAATTTTTTATACTAATTTAAAGTGAAACATTTTTTCTGTTTTTTTTTATTTATTCAATCGCCTAAAGATTTATAAGAAATAAAACTAGGGGAAAATATAAACAGCAATTAAAAAAGTGTTGATAAACCTTTGATTTATACTCGCTTTTAAGTTTTATTAGTGATTTTTGAAAATTAGTGCGTATATAATGTATCCATTTCAAAATCTATTTAAGTATATGTATTTGTACATCAGCATCTTTTTCGGTGCTCTATCGATTACCGATTGAATTTTTCGACATGTCTCTAATCTAAATTCTTCTGTCGAATCACCTTATAGAATAAACTTTACTCTGATAATGTAAACTATGAACAATGGTATCAGGTTATCGTTCTTCAGGGTAATTAGTACACTCAGAAAAATGGGTTAGGAAAAATTACTATTTCTTTTAGTAACGTTGCAATCTAATATTCAATAACCTATTAACGTTGTATAAGGAAATACTACAAAATAATATAGAAAAATCGAAATTTGTAATTTTTTTTTTAAATATTCCGCAAATTATAAATAAAATAATTCAATTTTTTTACTTATAAACTTTCACACTTATTAATATATTGGGTAAAGGAGTATAATTGAACGAGGTACAATACGGGTTAGCAAGATACAATGGAACAGCCCGTAAACCTGCTTAATCTTTAGTTAAAAGAACTCGATATTGATTTTATTAAAAAAAAGTAATGTTTTTTTTTTAATTTTGAAAAAAAATTGTTCATATTTTTTGAAATAAAATCTTTCCAAGTGCTTTTAAAAAATACAGGATATCTCATTATACCCCGCTGTCGTATCTCATCCGTTTCATTACAAGCTGCTCACCCTTATAAAAGCACTTTTACAGCCTAGCGGACCAAAAACACAACTTTCCGACCTAGGCGGTTTTCGAAAGAAATGTATTTTCGGCCTCCCTAGGCTGTAAAATAGTATAAATACCTAGCCTTGTATAATAAAAAAGCCTCAGATCACATGTTTGTCTACCTCGGCTTCGCCTCGATCAACAATTACATGTGATCTGAGACATTTCTTATTATACAGGGCCTGGTACGTAATATACTATTCATTCATACACGTACATTCGCATGTTTGCCTATACTTGTATATGCGATTGAGTTAATAATAAATAAAATTACAAGCTTTTGATGTAGGTTAAGAAAACTTGAAAAATAGTTTTTATAAAATGTGTTTTATTCAAAAATGGACATATAAAGTTTATAAGTTTTTTTATAAAATGTTCTTTTTTAGGTAGAATTTTATAAAATTTTACAATAAAATAATTATTTCTCGGACACCAAAATTGTAAAATTTTACAAAATTTAATCTTAAAGAATTCAAATTTATGAAAATCTTATAAAACTTTGTATGTCCATTTTTTTATAAAACACGTTTTATAAAAACTTTCCAAAATGTTTTCACGTGAGTTTCAATCGTAGGATAATTGGAGCACGACGTTAACTAATTCTTTAGTTAAAAATCTACCGAAATCACTTTACTAAACTACCGAGTAGATTCTCTCGCTACTAAAAAAATAGTAATTTTCCTTAGTTCCCAAAAAAACACGTATTTTTCCAGTGCACCGATCGAACGCGGCAGCATGTCGCGGAATAGCGGAGCGTCGTCTGCAGTGTGTCACTTACCGTGCGCCTCGATGAACATGGCCCAGCAGCCCCAGTGGGCCTGCGAGGCGGCGTGGCCATTCGCGAGCTTGCCGCTCGTGCTCTGACCTTTGAACTTGGAGAGGGACTCCTCGTAACCGTGCTGCGAGCTCTGCTCGCGCCGGTGCTCGGCGACCGTGTCGGCCGGGTCGAAGCCCAGCCGCTCCTTGTAGTAGGCCTGCGTGGACATCTCTATCACCCGGGCCTCAATGACTGACTAGCATCTCACCTCCGGCACTCAAGCTCCCCTCTTCTTCTTCTTCTTCTTCAAATTTCACTTGTTCAACACTAAACTCTCTTTTCTTTTATTATTTATCACTTCGATCGCTCGGATCCTCTTCTCGCGCACCCGGACTCTCTCGCCTTTCGTTGCTACTTCGTTGATGCGTTGCGAACCTGGCACTTTATTCCCTCCTCTGCCCGAGGTGCCGAAGTTTAACGAGTGCGCAGCTGCCTTGGTAGCGGGGGATACAAGTCGAGCTTACATATGGCACCGTGAATTGCTCGGCTCTACTGCTAGTTCGAGCTCTCCTCGACTCCTTCGATCTTCATCTTCGTGGCTCTGCTGGCTGCTCAACAGACGACAAAAATTTATTAAACACGGGAACGATGGGTGTAATACGCCACGATCGAACGAGTCTTCTCCCGGAATTTGCCGATTATGAGAAAAATGGGTTAAAAAAAAGTACGATTTTTTTTATTTAAAGGGCGACATACTCAACAATAAGTAAAAATTAATACACACTGAAAAAATAATAGAGGTAAATTTACTATACACTGAGAAAAAATTCTAGCAAAAATTACGAGAATTCTAGTAAAAATTACTATCCTGTAGTGGAAAAATTACCATCCTGTATTGTAAATTTTACTAGAAAATATTATACATTTTATTAGAATTATGGTAAAATTTCCAATACAGTATGGTAATTTTTCCACTACATGACAGTCTGTGGCCGCTTTTCTAGACAGAATAGTAATTTTTACTAAAATTTTTCTCAATGCACAAACTTAATAAAAGTTACTAGAAATTTTACTACAAACATTGTAAGGTTTCCAACGATTATAGTAATTTTTCTCATGATTCCAGTACGTCTTTTAAGCCAAATAATTTATAATAAAGGTTTCTACTTATTTTTTAATATACTTTTCAATAATGATTGTTGAACTCCACGAAATATTCTAAAAGTTTAGTAAAAATTGCTACTAGTCAGGTAAAAAAATCGATACTAGGTCGAGTAGGTCACCCTTTAACTAAAGAAGAAATAGTAATTTTTCCAACCTATTACTCTCAGTGTACAACCGAGGAGGGTCGCCTCGCGGGAGAGAAAAAAAATGTCGCACGCGTTAGCCGGCGGAAGCTGCCTCGCGTCGCGGTGAAAAAGTAACTGACCGATCCGGGCTCGCGGGTCCTCGCCGCAAGCTCTCCGCGACGGTGGGGCGGCACGCGCGCGCGCGCACGCCTCAGCGATCTTACGCACTCGCGCGACCGGAAAGAGCCGCGTCCTCGCGCAATCGGTAATCCCCGCATATGGTAATCGCCGAGGGAACTCGCGTGTGGGTTGCGCGCCGCGCGGCCCGCAGCCTCCGCAGGCCTCTTTCTCTTTCGCTCGGCCGCCAGCCCATGGGCGCTTTGTGCCCGCGCCTCTTGCTGGCATTTTGCCGCGACCGTGTCTCCGGGGTTGCGACTTTCTCGAGAGTCGCTGCTCCGCGTGTATGTACGAGCGCGCGCGTGCTCCCGCTTCCCGTTCATAAATTCTTCGACGGCGGTTTGCGAAGCGCGCGCGCGAACACTTTACCCGCGAACTGTCCCCGTCCCTCCTTGCTGAAACTGTGTATCGGCTCTCTGGTAGTTATTAAAGTTAACGGGTTAAATGGCTTAGATTTTTTAATGGAATAAAGCGGAATAGTTTATTACTGCAAATTGTAGGTCGGTGGACCCTATGTGAGACTACTAAGCGCAAATTACCCTCAGTTTTTAACAAAAATTATTTTTTGAACGTATCAGAGCTCATTTTAAAGCTTATCAAAACAGTTACAGTGCGATTAATTTAATGAAATTTAACCCTAGTTTATCGCACTTTTTAGCAACCTCCTATTTTTCGCTGTACCCAATATGAGACTAGTAAGGGAAAGGTGTTTTCCAAGTTTTTAGTTAGGGGAGAGCGGGGCATAGCGGGCCGTGGGGCAATGTGAACCTTCGGGGCATAGTGAGCCACCTTATTAAATATGTTTCACAGCAAATGAAACATATTAAATGGGGTGGCCCACTATGCCTCGAAGGTTCACAATGCCCTACGGCCCGCTATGCCCCGCTCTCCCCTATGTGTGATGCACAAAAGTAAGTTCCAATATCAAGATTTATTACATTTTTAGATATATAACCTGCATGACAATATTTAACTTATCGAAAAACATTGATTTTGAAAATAAAACATTTTTCACTTAATAACTTAAATTTTTTTGTTAAGGTAGAAATCTGCATTATTTACCATAAGATTCGAATTTATGGGCTCATAAATTCAAAACTAGAACGAAAAAAAATTATAACGTTTATTCATCGTTTATTATCAATTTCTTTAATGTCACATATTGGGTATGTTTGACTGAATATGGGAATCGGGACGGCATTTGGCTACTTTATATTCTCTAAATCTCATTCAGTGATAAACTATAGACTTTTTATAGGTGAGCTTTCAAAAGCTTAAAAGATGACAAATCGAATGGTATATGGTAGTTTTCGTTTTAGAATTATTAGGCTATCTGCAAAACGGCTGCTGCAAAACGGATATAGTATTGAGGCATGTTTAAAACCTTTTTAACTTTCATTATTTAATATTGCGAACATGACACTACAGGGCGGCGCGGTTGCAGCGCGAGTAAATGCGAGAACGAATATTGGGTCCACCTACCTTATTTTCAATAATTATATTAAGTTTATAATCAATAGATCGTGAATAATTATAAAATCGTAAGAAAAAGTCAATTTAAGTCAAATATTAAAAATTGCTCTTTGGTTATATCACAGTCAATACTTAATAATCGATCATTTCATTTTAATAAAATGATCGATGGAATGTTTTTTGAAGATTATCATCCGTTTTTAATGTTATTTGTATGAACATAAGCAACATCCAGTTATCAACAAAAACTTTCTTTCATCAGAAAGGTGCTTCTTTTTAATTTATAAAGACAGGTTATGGTACGTTTTATTTTTTGAGGTTGGAAACCAAATCAGAATGCCATTTATTAATAAAATTATAAAATCTTAATGATTTATTATTAAACAATTTAAAGAAAAGAAATATAATTTAATTGAACCAATCAAATTTCTTTTTTTAATGATCCACATCCTTCCATTAATTTTTTAAGAGATGATTATTACAAGAATAAGAAAAATTTGTAGATAGATTCTAGCTAAAAATGTTATTAACAAAATAGAAATGTTTTAATCCGCGAAAATGGTCTAGAAACTCAAAAATATCACCCAAACTAAAGTTGTTTTACGAAAACAGTGTTACGATTCCGAGTTTACGTGGCATTTTTATTTTTTAGGTATTAACAATAATGAATCCCGGAAGTTTCTATTAATTTGTTTTTATTTTACTTTAATCTATTTTGACTAGAGTATGTAATACATCCTTTAAATAAAGTTAGGCTACAATCTATTTTTCGTACATTAAATGAGATGTTATATCCCAAAAGACGTGTCCACAGTACTGACCGTTTTGCTATGTCACTACCAACAAGATAAAGCTAATAAATGGATTCAATTTCTACAAGAGCTTTTCTTGCGGAGAAGCTGGTCGTTTTTGTTTTGCATGAGTCACTTGAATTTCGCATGAATCCTCGACACTTTCAACGGGCTAAATTGTAAGGCAAGCGAGAAGGATCATGCGTTACCGAGAAGCCTAATAAAATTTATAACCAGTCCAACCAACGCTTTATTAACGCGGCAGACTTTCGCTGCATTTCAAACTCTGCATTTATAATAAATTGACCTAATAAAGGCCAAATAGATATATCAAACTGCTTCTCATCCACACACATTTGAGTACACCCGCTTGCGTAAAAATTAATAACAATAAATATATGTCTGTATATTCAATAAAATAATATTTGTTCTAGTTATCGGCCAGCGAAATGAAAGTAATTAAGAAATGCCGCTTTGTTGATACACGATATTGCGAAAGAAATTACAGCCAATCCCATATTCTCAATCGTATGTTGAAAGATCACTCCCGGTTATCCAAGAGTTAAAAGCAACGAGGAGTTCACCGCAAAGAAGACGGGATGGTGACCCTTTTTTTCGTCGAACTCCTCTCATTCGTTTTAATAAAGTCTCATTACCGCAAAGACCCGATAAGAGATCTGGATCGAGGGTCCATTGGGTAATTGGTGGAAAGCGAGATTATTGAAATTGAACGAGCGATTGCGTAATAAGGCGCCAAATAAAACGCCGCGCCGGGGCGGATGAAAAATTCGCGCGTTACGTCAGGATCCGGCGCCGGCCGTGACGCAAGTCACGCGACGGGCGACGCGCGAAAAGGCACCAGCCGCCGGGGAGATGGATCTGGTCCTCGCGCGTGGGCGTTCACGTAATGGGACAAAACGCGAGCGGCTGCACTCCCGGCACGCCCGATTTCTGTATCGCAAGAGGCCTCCCCCACTCGTTTTCGTAAAGTCCCGGGCGATGCGTAGTGCTCCTGACTTTAACTTTTCCTTTTTCAGATTCTTCCGCGCGCGCGATTGAGCCGTGACTTCGCGCGATCTCAATACTCGATTTTTAACTGTCGAAATGGTCGGGGCGAGCGGCTGTAGGTGCAACGATACGTTTTGCAAGTGAAATAGTTGTGTCACTTGGGTAGCATTAAACTGCCAGTTTTGATTTATTTGACAAACTGGCTGACCAATATTCAGTTACTAGAATATTCTGCAAAATTTACAGTGAAATTTGCAGTCAAAATTGCGGAATTATACTGGAGTTTGTTTATCTAAATTTTGATCGGTTGGCAACATTTGAAAATTCATCATTTTTCAAGCGAAAAGCTCGGAAAGTTTTAAATTTTATTTTTTACCGTAAAAATTACAAAACCCTAAGATAAAAATCGTATTTCAATTTATGACTAAGATGTAAGTATCTGTCTGCTAGTCATTGAAAAAATGATCTATTTATATCATAACTGGTTATGTAAATTTGTAATGCCTTTTTTGAATGGGTTTAAGCCGTTTGTTAGAATAGATTTTAATTCATACACGCTAAATCGGCTAGAGTGAAATTGACTCCATTGGAGTCTAAAGTGAAGTTAACTCCTTGGATTAGAGAGAATTAAAGTGAAATTTTTATCAGAGTAAAGTTAAGTTACTTTACTTATGTAAATTTTAAATTTTATTCTATTAATGAATTAACTCTAGAATTAACTCTAGAATAAGAGTGAAGTTTCACTCTAGCCGTTTTAACGTGTACTTCACAGCCAATTGTTACAAAAAATAAAACTTAATTGTAAAAAAAAATAAATTCACCTCCATGTAATTTCCTTACTCCGTTATTATTTTATATAAACGGTATCTTTATTATTAAATAGGTTATTTTCTTTTGATTATTTTTGTTGCCATTTAGTTTTTATAAAAGTCTTTATACGACATTTCTCATTCTAATAAATGACCTAATAATGTTCGAAAAGAAACATTTCATTCGAAAACAAACCAATTGTCACAATCATTAAAGAATGAATGTTCCAATTTTTACCAGGGACGTACTTCAGATCGAACGTTTAATTCAGTTTCGAAATACACAGTCAGAAGAGAAAATAGCTGTAAAATCTTCAATGGCGCACATTTATCGAGTGTCTGAGCGCTAATTTGATGAAATTCAAATGCGAAGTGTCGGTCAGTTGCCACAGGGCACATTGATACGAATAAATAAATCGTAATTGAACAGCCGACAAAGTGGATGCAGTCATCGTTTTGCAAGGCCAGAAGCATGATCAAATCGCTTTAAGTATCAATCGTTACTTTTCTGCGGGCCGTCAACTACTGACTTACGAGTTGGTTAGCTTCAAGACTTTTCTGGGAAATTGAGTCTTGCTATCATTCATTTTGACAGTATTTGGAATATTCATTAGAAAATTCAAATGAAAAAGAGCTCCAATATCTTATTTATCACTTTTTAATATTAATGAAGAATCTCGATTATAATTACGGCGATAAAATTTTGACAGCGTCACGTCAGGAGAGTAAAAACTATGACAATGTAGATATTTCTGCTGATCTTAGTCTATAGACGAGTAGTTACAGCAACATTTTTACTTGGATAAATGTATTTATATGAATATTATCTTTCAGTCTACTATAATTATTTAAAAAATAAAGAAATTTATTGATTAAATTATGTGTAGTGGAAACACTCATTAATTCATACCCGATGTGATAGCCTTCTTATTGCATTTAAATAAATAAAATAACCGTTAAGTGAAAGTGTACGTTAGAGCAATAAACGTGGTATGTTTTATATATAGCATAAAGAGCGTAGGCGTTAAAGTACCATGTCTGTTTTTTCAAGAGATTTTTTATTCTCGTCTTACGTGAAAAGCGAGGTAAATAATAAGGCGCTTTTTACGAAGCTCATTAGATAACAATCTCCGGAGAAAAGTACAGCGAGCGAGGTAATAATTGTGCAAATGAAAAGGAGAACGGCGCGAGCGTGCGAGGCGCGCAAAACATAGCAGTCGCAGAGAAAGGTGGAGCGGGAAAAACAGAGTTGCCGAAGTGAGACCGGTCCGAAATTAGATGCGACATAGAAAATAGAGCATCACCGATAGCGAGCCGGCCGGCGCGCGAGGGGTCACGAAGGAAGGAACCTACTACGCGTCCTCTCTCGCTAGTCACAATATTATTAGAAGCCAGATTAGAAGGTATCGTTAGCGCCTATCGTCTATTCCGCTCCTACCAGTTTATCCCCGGGAGCCGACACCTCCCCTACGATCCGTAATTTTTTTTGTTATTTCCGTAACGCAATTCACGCGACTGGTGCACTCTAAAATCCATTGGCAGAATTGAATCCAAGAGATTGAATTGAGTTTTGACTCCTAGTGGTGAATCAAAACTTTTGAACGCAAGTGAGAATGAATCCAAGTTGCTTGGATTAAGGAAAGTATGCTATACTATAATTTAACCAAAAAAACTTAACCAGCAAATGTATTGATTCGTTAGTAATTTATGGTTAGTGTGGGGTAGAGATTAGAGTTTGAAAGCGATCATAACTTTAAAGAAGTTTGTTTCAAACACTTATAAAGAAATTTTGATTAAAATGTAAGAAACATCTCCGGATTACGCTTTCAGATCTAAAAACTTTATAAATGTAACCTTCTATAAACTCATAAAATTTAAAGAGAACGAGAATATGCGCTGGCGCGATTTTCGCCGAGTACATGTGCTCGAGTGCGCTTGCTCACGCTCGCTTCTCAATCTGGTTGGAGACAACTGTAGATGAATCCTACCCAGATGAAAATGTCGTGATGGATGCACCCACATAGATTCACATGGAATCCACATGGATCCATCTCGACAAATTCAACTGGGTACACGAAGACTCCCTGTCATTTGAATCTTCATTATAGCAGTCAATCTTCGACTCCAAAGGATTCAATTCCACTCCATTGGATTAACTTCGTAATAAAATTTTCATTTCCTTCGTTACTTGGAGTTAGATTTTGACTCCAAGGATTTTAGAGTGCACCAACCGTAATTTTTGTTATTTCCCTAACGCAGTGGGTTTATCGAGGCTGCGCGGTGAAAATGCAGTCCGCACGAAAGTCGCCGGTGTACCCGGGGAGCAATTAAAGGCGTCCTACATCACGCTCCTAAATAATTTCTTGCCGCCGGACCCCTTTTGCCCCAGCCCCCGTAACGGTTCTCACGTTCGCCCGGCTCCTCCGGCCGTCCCGGGATGCAGGCCACGATCGGCTCGGAAAAATGACGCGGCCGTCACGGAGAAAAGTCAAGCCGCCCGGGCACACCGCCGATACGAATCGGCCGTGCACAAAGGATGCGGAGCTATCAATATCGCGGAAACAAAAGTGCCGCGATCATTGGCCGCTCCTAAATTGAACGGAGTCGAGATTTAGTAGTCAACGGTAGACAACGGCACCTATACAGGGAGATGTTCAGGGTTGCGGGTCATGGATGTCGCTCAATATCTGTAAAATGGTTTTTTAGTCCAAAATAATAAATACATCACTCGTGAAAAATTGAAAGGTTTGTCAAGTTTCTTTACAGGTAAGAAAAATGGCTTATTTGTGGGCACGAATGAAACACTTTATTCAATTATGTCAAGCAATTTACTCAAATAAATTAAAGTCCATTTTTAATTTTGATCTTGTTCACATGGACATGGAAAAAAATTAAGTCAGTTTAAAATTCACTAACTATTACTTCGGTAGGTGAAAAAATTCTAATACCAAAATTTACTTGAAGTTTATAAACCAACCTTTTAATCTAAATGTTACAGCTGTGTAGGCTCAAATAAATTATATGTTACAACAGTATAGGCTCAAATTTGCAAAAAAATTGCTGAAAGGAGTTTGAGATTTTGAGATTGTGTTATCGCATTCTCGTTTCAAGTCATAAAATATGCGAAAAAGATTTTCATTCATTCCCACAAACAAGACATTTTTCATCTCTTTAAACCAACTTGGCTAGCTGCCCTTCTAAATTTGTACCAGTTTCTTTTTTTCATGAAGCGTAGTATCGAAAATAGGAGACATTTTAAAAAATCTAGAGGAAATATGCACTTATGAATGTATTAATTTTAATTTTTTTTAATCTAATAGTTGTACAGGTACACATAAAAAGTGAAAATAAAGTAGAAGACAAAACCTAGAATTGGTGATTTATAAAACCTCGGGTAATTAAACGAACGGACGAAATTTTGATAGATAAAAACAATTTATGTTAAATTTCGTTAGTGAATGAGTTTGATTAGCTCCTTGAAAATCATACAAATAAATTAAAAAAGAAAATTTTGCTAGGAGATTTAGAATTTCCATTCTTCGTTTCCTTGCAAGGTATCCCTGGTGGAAAAGTAAAGCATATTACAGTTATAAATTAGCCAATTTTTTACGATATCCTAAACTTATAGCTATAAATATAGCTATAATACCGTTAAAAACGACACGAATTCTGCCTATAATATAGCTATCTGTATGCTTCATAAAATACAAAATTAAATGTTCCTTTCAGTGTAAATAATAATCAATTTTACAATAATGTTTTGACTATTTATTTAAGTTTACTAAATTCAAACAGTGATTGATCAAGATAAGTAATTGAAGTAACTTACAATTAGAAAGCTTAACAGCGCACATTTTTGGTTATGTTTTTTGTTTACATAGCCTTCAGCAGCCAAGAATACTTTAAATATATTTTAACTATAAATTAGCTAGTTTCTAGCTAGAAAATAGCTAATCGTTAGCTAATTATTAATACCTTGACTATAAAAGATGCTTTATTTTCCACTAGGGATCCTTGTGAAACGATCCTGAGGCAGCAAAAATCTTGCAGAAAATGTCTCGCGACAGCAAAACCAGCCCGAAAATTCCGCAGGGTTCTCCCTGCAAGACATCTTGAAGACGCTGCGGCATTGCGTCTACACCGCGCCTAGAGCGTACGTGAGCGAGAAGAAGAGGCGCTTTCGACCGCTTGAACGACTGCCAATTCGCTAATTTATGGAGCAGCTGAGTAACAACTTGTTTTTTTGTTCCTACGGAATGAATCGTCTTCGTCGGGCTGCCGTCCCGGCTGCTTTGGCTCTCGCGGTGCACTCGAATAAAACGTGCGCGGGGAGGTGGGAGGACAGAAAGAGCGATGGCCTGGCGGGCACGCACGTGCACGCCGGCGCGCCGGAATTTTCGAGCGGCGGCCGGGCACGTGTTTGCCTGCGCGCGCTGCCAGAAAAGCTCGCCGCGACGTCGCGGCTCCTCGGGTCAAGTGCGGCGGCTTCGCGAAAATTAGCAGAGCCGCCGATTCGTTTACGAGTCTGCGAACGCGCACTCTTCCTTCCGCGGACGCTTAAATTTACGATTTACTTTGCCGGAAGCTCAAGCGTGGCGTTGGAAGGGGGGAGCTCCTCAAAAACAATGAAGTCAACTGAGTGTCCTCAAAGTAATAGTATGTTATGCACCATGGGAGGAAAAATAAAGAATGTCGCAGATCGCATGTAATTGTCGCCCGAGGCGAAGCCGAGTTTAAGAAAGCTCTTAGTTTACTCCCATGGTGCATATGCTATTTTTCACCACAACCGAGTTGAAATTACCATATGTAGTACTTTTAACGCGGGCGTGGTGAAAAATCCTTTTAAAATCGCGTAAATGATTTTCAAGTATATATAAAATGAAACTATGAATTTAAAGATCAATTAGAACAGGTATCCATGAACTATAATGTTTATTTTTATTTTTACGTTTCGCAGATTGCGCGTTTTAGGTTAGAAAATGAGTCAAATCATAAAATGTTATGCTTTTAGCATAAAACTACAGCATCTGCGACATGGCCCCCATATAAACTCATCTTAAAACATACATTTTCAATCGTTATTATTTCAATTATTTGCCTGATAACTTGCATTTTAAACCATACCAATTTGTTTATCAAAACCTCAAGAATAACAGTGTTTAATTTTATAGTGATCTGCCATTTTTGCTATTTTTGAGGAGCTACCTTAAGGGTGCGTTTAGATTTTTCGAAGAGTCTTGAGAAGTACGCCCGGCAAATTTTAAATGTTTAATGAAGAAATATGGAATTTGTTCGTTATTCGATGTTTAAATGGTTTTTAAATTTCAAAAAAATACTTAATTATCAAAAAATTCTTTCTACTTTAGATGAGTAGTACGTTTTAATTTATATTCTCTATATCAAAAACATATTAGACTAAATTACAGGTTCTGTTAAGTTAAGTTTTATTTTTTGAGGTTAGAAACATTTACTAACAAAATTATTTAATATACATATTTATAGAGTAATTAGAAAATTTAAAAATTAATACTAACTGAATTTTTAACCGCTAACCGATTAAATGTCTTCTTTCCAGACTTCCCTACATTTTTATAGTAACTAGAATTCACATGCGCGCTTTGTGGGCTGATTTTTTGGGTTCAAATTGATTACCAAAAGCAAACGGTTAATCATGACTACTTTCATGCTCATCAATTTCGAGATTCGATAATTCGACCTCAAACTTTAAGGTTCAATTCGATCATATCGCAATGTATTTTAATATAAGAGGATTAGTCAATTTGAGCGTGCTTACCAATTCGTGCAACCGTTTTAAGCTCATTATTTGTTTATGAATTTGTTGATCCTTATTTATCGATCTTATCAAAAATTTTTCGACCTCGAATTCCGATAAAGAAAAATCAATTTTTAGAGTAGAAGGATTGAGGCGCGCTAAGCGCGCCCTAGGTCTCCGCCCATAACCTGGTTAAAAAACGTAAACAAAAACAATTGATATTCTTCTTTTTCGAGATAGAGATCGAGACAGATCTTCGACTTTAGAGAAACCGATAATTCGATAGGATCGCTGTACGAAATTATAATACGGATAGATATTTGCTATGCTTATTATGAGGTTAAAAGTGTTTATTTTAATCACAAAAAATGTGCAAAAAAAAAAAAAAAAATAAATAAACAGGGTAACTTCAAAATCTTTAAATTCAATTTTATTGAAATTATAAGTTGTAAGATGTTAATTAAAATGTTTATTGTCAAATTTTTATAAATTTTGATTTTGAATATAATTTTTTTCTACTTCCAAAGCAAATAAAACATATATACATATATTAATAACAGATTTTAATCTATTCCAATAAATCAATTTAAAAGCATCTCATTTGAAGCAAAAAAAACATCTATTCTTGCAGACAATCTAATTCTAATTCATAATACAGAATACGATTTTCGCTAGAGTTTCTCATCGATTCATCAAACCCTAGTTAATAAATGAGCAAGCGATCATTCTTGAAGTGCCATTTTTTTTAAAATCAAGGTAATGCAAGATTAAGGCAGGATTAGCGGCGGTGAAAGGAAGAATTAATTAGCGGGGAAGGAGGCGGAAAATCGAATTCGAGAATAAGGAAAAATTTATGGACACCAAGGTGTACGTGCGTGGGCCGATTATGAATGGCCGTTGGCTACACAGTGTCGGCGTTTTAGCCCGGAGCGCCGTATCGCGTGTATCGATGTCACCGTCGCGTAATATCTGACTATTGGAAGTGGCGCGATCCGCGAGTAAGGTATTGAAACGGAATGCTCGAGAGCCGCCAAGAGAGAG
Source organism: Eurytoma californica (assembly GCA_035586675.1). Classification (NCBI taxonomy): domain Eukaryota; kingdom Metazoa; phylum Arthropoda; class Insecta; order Hymenoptera; family Eurytomidae; genus Eurytoma; species Eurytoma californica. Next base: position 107,058 of record JAXIUT010000025.1, read on the forward strand.
AAATAAAGAGAGAAATAAAGAGAGAGAAAGAGAGAGAGACTAGAGCGTGGAGAAACCGGTCGACCGCGTGGGGAGTCACGGGAGGGGGATCAAACGCACGCGCATAATCGAGCTCGCCGTCGCTCTGGACAACATTCTTCCAGGCATAACGGCTCGCCTGTGGGTTCTTCCTCGAGGACCGGCTGCGCTCTCGATTCGCGATCCTTTCACGCGAACCGATCTGTAGCGGGGGTGGTCTTTTACTCCTTACCGGATCCGCCGCCTCGTATCGAATTATACACGCCGCGCGTTTCTCTCGCTCGGTCGAACGAGGTGCCCCCGATATTTCGACAGTTTATTGAAAATCATCGAACAATTGCCGCGAGGAGATCCGGTATATAAAGCCGAGTGCGCGCGGTTCATTTGTGTATATGCAAATGTCGGCCGGCGGTCGCGAGCGGCGGAGCCGCTTTCTGCGCGGATATACTCGAGGCGAAGAGTTTTCTCGCAAGAATTGTACGATCTATGGGTAGAAAGAACGACTGCTTACTGGCACTGCTCAATGGCTTACAATTTCTCAATCTAAGTACTTGCCTTGTACATTTTTCATGCTCGATTTTTACTGAATAAAGTAAGTCAATTTTTTATTATTGAACTTTCAGGGAAAAAGCAATTGTCATAATTACTGTTAACAAGCTATATGTAGTAAAGTTCATTTGCACTGCTTGAACAAAATAAAAACAATTTTTCCCACTATAAAAGTTAATTTTATTCCATTTAAAATATTTTTTTACTGACAATATATTAAAAATTTTGAGATTAGATTATCCGATGTATTTAACGCTTGCAGACCTGAATTTAATGAGATGTATGCATATATTTTTTTTTTTATTTCTATAGCACTAAATCTACTAATTTCTTCAGAAATTTTATTCAGAAATTCAGTCTAATGCATACTATTATCCGACAGGGTTTAGCCACAAAAATGGACGCCATGTGCATAAGAGCGGAAAAATTTAAATTCATTTATATTTTTGTTCTTATAATATGCTTGTTTTTTTCTCATTGTAGCAGACATATATGAGTCAACTGTTTGTTTATTTTCTTGAACCTTATCAGTTACAGTAAACAGTATAACGTAAATACTAGGATACGCAAAACTGAGGTATGTACACTCGACTGAAATAAGCTCTTTCGGAACATCCCCGCGAATACAAAGCAGTGCATATAAACAATCGAGTAAACCTGGCAGTAACCTCGAAAATCCTCTTTTAAAAAAACGATGGCAGGATGTTGTGACGCCCCGAAAAAAGAGATTTGATTGGATAATGGTTAAACTTTTATTTCCTTAGTACGTACCCCGTAAATGACAACGCTGTTTGAAAAAATCGCAAGGGAAGTAGAAAACAGAAGATCCACATATTCTGCTGTATTTTTTCAGGTAATGGTGCCACCTTTGGGGCTTATTTCAAAATATTAATTACATTTTATTATACGTAGCCAAAAAAATGTAATTAAAGTAAAACATTTTTTACGCTTCCAAAAATTTTATAAAAATTTTTGGTACAATGGTAAATGAGTAAAGTACCAATCTCCAACATCGCATACGTTCTGCAAGCAATAAAAGCTTTTTTAAGACCGGGCAAATCGTATTATCAAAAAATGTTTAAAACTAAGCAGATTTACTGGCCATTTACTACCTTTACAGCCACTTTAAATTTTTCGATTTCTACCACACGGATGAAGCAATTGTGGGTAACTTGCACTGTGAGTGATTTATATTCCTCGAATAATCAGAAATCACAAATGAGACTAATTTGACTTCGCGAGAAAGAAACAGGACTATCAAAAGGCCGTAAGATCGGCTCGACTCCCGCCTCTCATTTTTTAATGCACTCCTACTTAGTTTACGATAAGCAGTTATATTAATTAGAAGATCGAAAAGGTGAAATGAAAAAATAAGGCGAGGAACGAAACAGGTAGGAATAATGAACGATTGCGAAGCACTGATACGACCAGATTTATGACAGTTTGAAAGGTACTCCGTCCGTTTCAGTCTGCGTTCTTTCGCGGCGCAAGCAAATAACCAGTTGGAGTGTAGATTTCGTGGAAGACCGGCAATGTACCCAAGGGATTAATTTATCGCGCACGTGCGCACACGCAATTCGGAGATATTTTTGCGCAAATTCTTCTTGTGATTGCGACCGCCTAAAAATGACAGATAAAACATCGGAAGCTTTGCTTTATTAAAGACCATTTTCTAAAGTGGGATTTATTTGAGGGAAACCCTGGTGGAAAAATAAAGCATATTATAGCTATAAATTAGCTAATTTTTGAGACTGAGATAAGTAATTAAAGTAGCTTACAATTAGAAAGCTTAACAGTGCACATTTTTAGGCTATGTTTTTTGTTTACATAGTCTTCAGCAGCCGAGAATACTTTAAATATATTTTTAACTATAAATTAGACAGTTTATAGCTAGAAAATAGCTAATCGTTAGCTAATTATTAATACCTTGACTATAAAAGATGCTTTCAGTAGAGGGTGGCTGCAGTGATAGAAAGATTCTAAAAAGTATTGGCGATTAAACGATACCCATGCGCCCCCTGGTGGATCGGTGCGCGAAGCTGTCTAAGAGTAGTAAGTTTAAAC
>JAXIUT010000025.1:112050-124053 GCA_035586675.1 Eurytoma californica
CCCCGCACTAGTTTATATTATAGTAATTTTTGTTAAAATTTGTAGCAGGATTTGCACAAGTATTTTTCTCCGTGTACCTATCGACAAGTTATTCTGGTAGTTAATTAATCGTAAAGGGAGCAATGAATACTTGTAATTATCAAAATTTGGATTTCGATTGCATAACATGAAGTCAAAATCAGAATCACCTCAAATCGTACTTTTGGCCCATTTGTGTCAATCAATTCGTCATGAACGTAAGTTGCATGTGAGACCAAGACAGTTAAAGCAAACACTCTATCACGAACTACCTACATTCGATTTATTGCCGTTATTTTTTGTTCATAATAATAAATAAATACTTAAATTTTATTTCAATTAATTTACAACAATTTTATGTAATAGCTGTATTTGAAACGCAGTTCCAAAGTACCTATGGGTTTAATATTTATTTAAAGTTCAAATTGATAACATTAAGAAAATCAATTAAAACGAAATTTTATCAATTTAAAAATTTGAACTTATATGTATGCTTTAAATTTTGTTTTTGCTTAGTATTTGAGTAATTAATTACATCAATTAATTACTTACAGTGAACATTAAGGTAATATTATATTTGTTTAACTTTTACAGATTTCCATTTCATAGGTAGTTTAATTAATTATAATTAATAATAATTATTATTCTATAGACCCATGTATCCACAAGGTTCTGCCATCTAGCGAAGGAAAGTAGTTTACTTTCCCGAACGTAAGTAGAACGCGGGCTACCGATGGTAAAGTAGAACTTGGTCGAGACCTTTATCGTACAGAAAACTTGGCTTGATATACACTAGTACCTAAAAGCATTGTAACTATAGACGGGTAACTAATCGATAACAGTTGGCCTCTTACTAATTCCGGATTCTTTGCTATTCCTAGAGGGAAAATAATGGCTATATCGCACCACGGTTTATTGGCCTTTCTAAAAATTGTTTCCTCTGGATTATTCTCCGTAGCAACAATTAATAAATCAATAAATAAATCAATTTATTAAATTTTAAGGATATCTATGCATCATTTGAATAAAATATCAAAAATAAAAAATAATTAGTTTAATTTACTTACAGAATTACTCGTACCACTGTTGTGACAATTAAAAAGATACGCCAAGTTGTAAAAACTTACCTGAAAAAGAAAATAAACGAGTTTAACATTCCAAGTTATTCAAACAGGTATAATTATTTACAAATGAAATGTTCTCAAGTAACAATGCCAATTAAATAAATAATTTTAAAAGAACATAGGGATGTGGAGAGAAAACAACAATTTTAGTGACGAACATCGAGCAATGACCCGAGCACCTGTTGCCGTATGCACGACTTTGAGTCACAAGTATTCGTATTCTTTATAGATTAAAAAACATCTCGAGTAACGTTACATCGCATATGTGCTTTAAAATTTTATTAAAATTAACAATATTGTAAATAAATTGTTATTAATTATATAATTTATTAAAAAAAAATCGGTAAGTAACATGTCTGGAAGTCAATTTTACGTGATGTAAATAGGGTAACAAAAGCCGTGAAGTTCTTTGTCGGATCTATAATGACGGGGTACTTTTTTTATTAGATTTTGATTGCTGTTCTGGACCTCCTGCGGCTCTTGCTGCAGACCTGTCATGTAGATATATCTACCAATATACAAGTAGTTAAGATTATGAATGTACATTAACACGATCTCAATCGCATAATTTACCCAATAAAATGAATCAACGTCGTTAGATGTTGCTCGGAAGCTTTGTGCAAAGTAAATGTCGTACTTTATGAATATATTACTCGATTCCGTGTTATTTTGATTCGATTATCTAAGTCTATGTATATCAAATAAATACTTTATTGCTATTGAAAAATTCATATAATCTATAAAATTACCGCAATTACTGCTTTTCATTTTATGGTTGTTGCAAAATGACATTGCTTGAAACAGTTAATATTTTATGCAATAAATACAAATCTTTTGGAAAAAAATAATTTGTAACATAGTAATTAATACGATGCAATATTTATTGGTTATAAATTTTAATTGCGTTTGTTGTTTCTTTTCTATAAAACATATTTTGTATTTAAATAACTGTTGTTAGGAAAAGACAATTTCGCGGTCGTTAAACTTAGCACAAATATTGCCGTTGTCAAGTGTAGCCACGGATATATCGTTTAGCTGACCATTTCTAGTACTATTACACGTAATAAGACTCATCTACTTTTAATTATTAACACTAAAAAAATGTTCCAGAAATGCTTTTCATATAAAGGATTTTTTAATTGTGTGACAGAAGGTCACACAATTAAAAAATTATCATGAACAATAGAAGAATTATTTCCTTTAAAATAATGAATCATTTATTCGTCATCAGTTTTAATTTTGCGTGTGATAAAGTTTATCGTCACTCCTAACAGAAAAACTACATTTCAGTTTTTAGACGACAACTAGACATTTCAGAATCTCCATGAAAACTAATATACCTACTCTTTAAAGAATTGCGACGAAAAAAAGCATCCTTCATGGATTATCGTAAAAGAAATTTTCGCGAGACCGCCTCGTAAAATGCGCATTTCATAAGATTTCGGCGACAAAGCGTACTTTTGGGGATTCCCTCGACAAGAAAGTAGATTTCACGAGGTAATATTCCAAAATGGACAAAACTAAATTTTTTATAATCGACTTTAAATATTAAATGAGACTATATGCAACCACTTCGAAAAATTAAACTCGTCGGCTTCTCGGCAAAAGGGGCATAACTCCAGTTTTTGAGTTTTTAGGTATTCGAATTTTTTATTTTTTGGGACATACAAAAAATATATGTTTTACTAGGCTACTAAAAATTGGTGTTTTAAAATTAACATGCAGTTATATCCTTATGCCGGGAAGAATATACTTGTGACCTTTTGCTGGAAACATTGCACTTCTGAAAAAGGACCCTTCCAAGGTTTGCGTACCAAGCATGCTTATTTCAATTTTCTCAAAAAGTGATATAAATCAAACAGGAAGTGAAAAATTGGAAGAACTGTGAGAAAGTGGGCTGTATAAGCAGTTACGGGGTATCAGAGGTAGAATTTTTCTTTCCAAGAAAATAAAGTGACGTTGATCGACAAAGCAGGTCATTATAATCGCGTTCCCGCCATCGGAGAAGCGAAAAAGCCCTCTGTAACAAAGAAAGTCTGATAGTCAAAGAAAAGTCTCACTAAAAATTACGTTAGAGCATTTATAGTTTCCTAGAAACGTGAACTAATTTTTCGAAGAAACTATAACAAGGAATCATTCAGGCACTGAAAACATTTACAAAATGCTTCAATAATCGAGACTTTTTACTAACAATAAGATGATAATCAATTTTTCCTATAACATTTCGTTTACTTAAGTATTTTCTATTTCACGAGGGCACTTTTTTTAAGAGTACTCTTCACACAAAAAATGGTTAAATATCATGGCAGGATCCCTGGTGGAAAAGTAAAGCATATTATAGCTATAATATCGTTAAAACAGGCGCGAATTCTGTCTATAATATACCTATTTGTATGCTTCATAAAACATATTATGCATGCCTATAATATAGCTATTCGTATGCTTCATTTACATATTATAAATTAGACAAAATTAAATGTTTCTCTCAATGTAAATAATAATCAATTGTACAATAATTTTTTGACTATTTATTTAAGTTTTAATTAACATGTGTCAATTTTAATTATTAAAGAATTTCATATTTGTTTAAATAGATTAGTTAAGTAATCGTTACGTTTTTGAATTTTCTAGTAATTATTCTGGCATTTGCGTAATTAAATAATTGGTTTTTCAAATAAAACTCGGGTATTAATTTAATGTTAATCTCAACAATTATAATGTATCTCAATTTATTCTTTATTGTAAAAATTGTAAATTTGTGTATTTTTTGAGGGTATATAAATTGAAAAGAAAAAACGAAAGTATTTGTGGATATGTGGGAGCCAGGTATGGGGCTAACCGTGGGTGGGACTGGGCCGCGGCCGGTCGGGACCGTCCGCGTCTCCCGAACGCCCCGTTGCCTAAGCCGTTTTGCTGCTAAACTACTGTTTGAGTTTCTCAACTGTGCACACTCTGACAATTTCCAGGCAATTTTTTTTATAAATGTCAATAAGATAATCAGAGTATTTCATCTGGATCTTCATGTCATGGATTCTGACGAATGCTTAGGAATATACGCTTTGTAATATTAAGTTATGAAATAAGACTATTAAAGTAAACAAAAAATAATTAGATCTAATATATTATAATTGATTTAATTCAATTTCAATTCATTTCAATCAACTCATTTTAGCAATTATATTATTTAATACATTTCTATATAGAAATATTTTTTCTAAATTCATATGCATATTTTATTCAAATTTTATTTTTCTCGTATGTACAACTGTAGGTTATATTTATATTAAAAGAACAGAATTACCGTATTGGTACTTTCAATTTTACATTATTTCTATGGCATTCAATAATGCAATAGCTACGTAGATATACAATATTGAAATCACTGAAAACTAGGTTAGTTTTCGCCTTGTGGTAAAATGCATTTTCTCACCATTTTCCAACACAAAAAACGGATACAAAATGAAACATATAATTATTTCTTAGATCGAAGCCAGTAATCCAGGAACCCATTGCAAGAAACGATCATCTCAATTAATAGATTATTTCTATGATTCACTTCGAGTCTATCCGTGAAAGAAACAGTTAGGAAAATCAACTAGAAAATCAAAGGTCTATTGTTTAGAACATGAAACCACAAATTTTCTTTGACGATACCGTTTCTTACACCGAGAAAACCTCAAAATTCGTATGAATTTACAGTGTGTTTCATAACCATCTTCAATTATAATCAACCTTTGATATAATAATAGTTATATAGCTTTCCATTTATGTAAATTAAATATGACATTTATGGACGGAAATTCTGTATCTAATAAATGTTCATATATGATGATAAAAGCGTCTCTAAAGCAAGGCAGTTATTAGCTAATTAAAAATAACTACTTTGCCTTAGCCTTCAACTGTAACATTTGTGGCTTTTCCCTATCACAAAATTGTGAACAAATAAAGTCAATAAAATTGGTATTATCTACAGTGCATTAAATTTATACATTTAATTTGGCACTACATTACTACGTCAGTATTTTCTCGTGGAATTAATTAATTCTCTTCATTTCTACGATTAATTATTTATTCAATACATATTTTTCATTTTAAAACCTTCATTTAAAACTTAAATCAAAACTGAGATTCTAATTTTTTTATGAAATATTTACTAAAAAATGAAACGCAATCATTTTTTAAATTCGTAATTCTCGAAGTGCATAGCTATAGTGCTAAGTTTTCAGTTAAACTGGCGATGCAATGGTGACGTAATACGTTAGCGAGTACAAAAAAATAATTAGTTATTTTAGCGTTGCTTAGAAAAGTTTTTGCTTTAAAATAGCATCACCCCATGTGACATGAAAGAATAATTTATTAACACACGATTGCATCATCACTTTTCTCGTGGTGACAACTCTAGCTATTGTAATCAAACATCGCGCTGTTACTGTTCTCGAGGACACAGTCTCGAAACTTTGAGTTGCGTGTCTTCACAGTAATTTACGTCAATGACCTTGTAACACTAGTAAAAAGTCTACTTTTTTAAATTCTGATAAGGAAAATAAGTCAAATTAAAAATTCCTATTTTTATTTTGGTATAAATTCTAAAAATTTAAAAGTATTACTTGCAATGACAAATTTAAAGAATTTCTTTAAAGAAGAAAAAAATAAAATTTTGTCGAAATTCAAACATTTATTTAGTTTTCATATTTTGCTGTATTAATGTTTTACACTATCTACAATGTTTGCAGGTATCCTCTATAAAATCGATATATATTATGTAGATACTATGATGTAGCATTTAAGATCAGATAACTTTCCTTCTATTGTAATAAAAAAGATCTAACACTTCAGTCTTCATAGTCAAAATGTTAAATTGAAAATAAAATAAAATTATTAAGCGAAATCCTTCACTATTTCTCTTTTGTCAGTAATAGACAAGCGATGAATATTAATGTAAAAGTGTCCATCAGATTTTTTTTCGTCTCATTTCAAGTGAACATAAAATAGATTGAGTTTTTTAATTTTCTGCAAATTAAATGCATTCCTAAAATAACTTGCCAAGTCCTTGATAGGTATGCAATGAATAATAAACTGTTAAAAAAGGCAATGAAATATTTTATTATTTTTTAAAGTTATGCAGCTAATTATGAGTTATTTTTATAGGAAAAAAGTTTGCAGGATTTTCTGCGGAAACTTTTAAGTTCTGCAGATTTTTCTGTAAGGCAAAATTTCTGCATGCTTTTTCCCTTTACGTGCTGAGTTGTAAACACCCGACCAATAGAAAATAACTTAGTTAGGCTTTAAAACAATAGCCGCGAGTTTTGTCTATAACTCTTAGTTCACAAAAAAATGAAATAATCAATGATATCATTGTTAAATTTCATGAGTGAATTTTTAATAAAGAATAAAAAGGAACATGTGGAAGAAGCCGTTACCCCTTCTACTAGTTCTCAGTTCGTTAGTTTTGCCAAGTCTCTGTACCCGTTACGACAGCGGCGTTTCCTAAAGTTTTTTGATCCGCTACGGCAACTTACTGCATGAACAAGCAGTTAACTGGGGCTTATGCAACGACGCTTGAAATCGTTGATCTTGCTTAAACCCTCGACGTTTTTCACAAAATTTTTGCTGCTAACTAAGCATTAGGAGGAAGTTGTCTCTTCGGAGTGAATTCCTCATTAAGTTAAACTTATACTGTCATCCAGAGAAAGTAAGATGCTCAATTCTGGTCATTGCAGGTGATTGCGACCGAGGCGGCAAAAACAATTGCACTTTCTTGCTGTTGAATTTACAAAAAAATGTTCATGAATTGAAATTCTTTCAGAGGTTTCAAACAGATAGCGTATCTAAATACAATCGAAGGTCATTATTTACAAAGCTGGGACAGCTTTCATCAGAAATCAAGCAAACTTGTGAGTAACTTACACCTAAGCTGCAACGGCTACGCCCAACAACTGCGGCAGGACTAGGACAATCGAACGTTTGCGAAATTTACTCTAGACTAGGCTTTAACTGAACGATTTGCTGGGTGAAAAAGAAGGAAAGCGATTACGTGTAGAAATCGGCGCAAATACTTTCATGCTAGCATTGGTGTAAACTATATAAGCGACAATTTCAGCAGTGATTGATCAGTCGATAAGCAGCACCTGTAGTGATCGGATCAGGGAAACAAACGGAAAATGGTGGCTAAATGCAGTTGGCGATCATGGATGACGCTAACAGTGTTGTTTATTGTCGCTGTCACGCTGACATCAGCGAGAGATTTGCCCGTAAAAGATTTGGATTTGGAAGTAGCGGCCAGTCATCATCATCACGATTCTCACGGAGAGCATGGTGGAGGTCATGAGCACCACGAGCATCATCACGACGAACACGGTGAAAAAGGTGACAAGGGCCATCACCACCATCACCATCACCACCACGATGATCACAAGCATTATGGAAAGAAGCACGAAGAAGGACATCATCATGAACACGGTGGACACAAGAAGCATCATCATGATGAGCATGATCATCACGGTGAGCATCATGAGCATGGTCACAAACATCACGGAGCCAAACACGGCCACAAGAAGGGCCATAAGAAAGGCGAAAAGACACATGGATACCATAAGAAAGCTCATAAGGATGAATATCACAAAGAACACAAATTTTATGACGACCATCACCACGGTGGACACCACGAGAAACACGGACAGCACCACGAACATCACGGCGAAAAGGAAGGACATCACAAGAAGGGAGGACATCATCACTCCGGCCACCATCATGATCATCACGGAAAGAAGGGACACCACGATCACGGACATCACGATGAAGATCATAAGGGTCATCACGGTAAGCATGGTCATGACGAGCATCATCACGACCATCATGAGTGGGCAAAGAAGGGCCACCATCATCACGGGAAGAAGGCCAGTCACTCTAAGGGCCATCACTGATTGTAAAAGCCATTGTTATTTTTCATTTATCACTCAGTTATTGCGTTTTCAAAAAAATTGTTATTGTTAAATTTTACCTCTTGAATTATTGTTATTGAATATTGTACAACTTTTTTAATAACTTTTCTTAAATATCCGATTAAAAAATATGTAGAATGAAACTACTTTATTTTGTATCTAATGTACTTAAAATATAATATTCAATTTTTTATAATCTATAGGAATGAATGATGTACACGTGCGTATGTTAAACTGAGAGTTATGATTATTTTTGCTATATTTTTAAATCATCAAATAATAAAAAAGCAACAATAAATAATTTAAAAAAAAAAACTAAAATTGTTATTTCTTTGGATGTGGGATTTTCAAGTAGTACGTAAGTAAAATAGGGTATTTTAATAAGATTTTATATAAACTACAAATACCATTGTCACCCCGTTTGCATTGAAAATGAATTTATGTTTTTACTAATTATTAGCACGAATAATCTCGGAAAAGCTGAAAACAAGACTATTTTTCTTAAAAGAAATCCTCATTCCCTGAAAGTATTGCCGCCAGATAAAGGAAAATAAAATACTCATAGTCATATTTTTAAAGCAGTGCTGAACAATCCAAGCATATTTGCCTAATCTTTTGGCTGCAGATATTTCGGTTTACTGGTATGGTCTAGTTTTTACATTATTGCAACGGGTATTTACACTGCGATTTAAATAAGGTTTAGCTTCTACATTTTTTTGTTTATTATTGAACAGATTTCTACATTTCACCTCGCTAAAACGACTATGAAATAATGAAAAACATTTTTGAAGCTCATTTTTAATGATTAAAAAAGGGTAAAAAATTCAGTAGTACATATTAATTATCATAAATCATCGCCCTTAAAGAAAAAAGAATCTCAAAAGGCGCCTTGCAAAGCCTAGTACAATACTGAAATGTAACAAAAGTATATTTCATGAATATTTGGCAAATAATAATATACATTATAAATGTGAAAAAAATCAGGTAGCTTAGGTACCCAGGGGACAGGGAGAGACATTCTTTATTTCTTTATATGGTGTATGTGGGTGATTCTCCAAGAAAGTGCATATTTTTTTGTGTAAACTCCGTAGTAGTCAAAGCCTCTCCTTCATTGGATAATGATGATAACTTGAAATATTTTTTATAAATAAAACTTAATTTACTTGTGTGTGCGCGCGCGCGCATATATAAAGTAAAATTAGTGGACGTTAATTAAAAAAAATTTAAAAGAATGAAAAAAACGCGACTATGGAAGTTAAAATGTGCCTTCGTATAAATGTGTCTCCAGGGAATAAAATGAGTATACGGGTAATAAAACTTGAATAATAAATTAAGGGAAAATTTTTAATAAATTCATAATTATATTTATTTATCAAATTTTTGTGATGGAAAATCAATTGGCGCAGTTCTTTACTTGGAATTTTTTCAAGCTTTAGACAATATAATCAGCTACTTAATGACAAAAATTTATACTACACAGTTTCTGCAGTTTACTTTTATTTAAAAAACGCAACATTGCGTATTACTACAATATTTCCCAAAACCCCATCCTCAATCTTCCCCCGGTTATAAACCTTAAGCTCCATACGTAAATTATTAATCCTGAAAATGTACAAATTGAAATAAAAGTTTGGTACGAATAATTTTCATACGAAATCCAGCCAATAATAATTATTTAAGGAACATATGGCGAATATAGTTAGAACCGCAATGCTACCCTCCAAGTCAATACTGAATAACAGTGAAGGGGAAATGCATGCATGCAACGATGTGTCAGACTCAAGTTTAAACAGAAAAAAAAAATTATTTTCCAACTATTAAGGACGTTACCGTACTATATACACGAGTCAAAAGTTTAGCAGTGCGCACGAGCGAGGATGCGTGATTAGACGCGTTAAGAGATACTTTTAGCTTGCCCCTCTACCGCGGCTGCTTCTATATACCTCTTATACGTCTCTTGTTGTTTCCATCGCGCTCGTTAACACGCCTAACTGCGCGATCACTAGCAATATCAATTTTTAATTCGAATTTTTCTCCGATAATTTTAACAAACATATACCACGGCCATTCTCAAAAACTCACTATTTCGTCTATTTTACTACATTAATTATAAGGTCAGTTTTCGTTCCGTCGACTTAGGATAACTGTATATATGCGTAGATAGAAATGCAAAACGTAACTAACACATTCCAAAATTAAAAAACAAAATTATGTATTGTTTATCTTTCCATTTTTCTAATATTCTCAAAATAAATAAGTGACAATATTTTGAATAAGCCACTTGATCAATTTATTCTAGTCTCCTTAATTATTCAGTATTTTTTTTTATATTAATTAATTTTTTTACAAAAGGTATTATAATAAAGTTTAACATGCAGTATTATAACTTCGTAAGCATCGAAGAATCAATAAAAAGAGATAAGAGTATAGGGAAAATGATGAGGTTATACGAAGGTATATTTTACTGAAGTAGACGTTACAGGTTGAGCACCTCTTCGCGAGTGTGCTGTCCACCGTACATAGTGCAGCTTATTATTTATGGTAGTAGCAGTGGAGCGTGGTTCTCCGACACATCATACGTGTACATCCTGTTAAGGCCGGTGCCAGCACGAAAGTGCTATTTGTACTTAGTGTACAGAATTGAAAAAATTTTCCGTTGTCACCACCGTCCAAACCAATTAATTCCTACTGTAATTAGATGCAATGAAAATTCCTTTTACTATGAGAAATTAACTGTATTTTTATAGAATAGAATAGAATTTTATTATTGCAAATACACATTTAATTTTACAATTTTGAATAGTCTTTTTCACAAGTAATACTTAAATATTGCACGTACGTGATATCACAGTCAAAAATATAATATAAAAGTTATTTGGTATTACAGCTATTAAAAATGACTAGTTAACAAATTTGTATAAATAAAACTACTCAGTCAAAGTATAAAATAAAATAAATAAATATACTTAGACAATTTGTGCACTTTATTGTTATCACTTGTTATAGCAAATATTATTAACTTTTAAAAGTTATAAAAGTAATTTATAATAATATTGCTAAATAAATTATCCAATAGTTAAAAAAAATATTAGTAATGTAAGATAAAGAAAAAGAGTAAAGTATTTCAGTGCGTTAATTAATTAATGGTAATTGAATTATCACAGTAAGGAATTCCAAATAAATTTGACTACGTCGTTCGGAAATAAATATTTCTGTTACATGCACTCGTTTATTATGTCTTCATTCAAGAGTTGTTGACTAAACGAAAATCCCCCTCTCAAGTTTACTCAACTGACTTCGAGACCAGCTATTTTCGACCTTTTCTTTGTCCTATCATTCGCATTGTTATTTTTCCATTACAGCCTACTACAACTCCCCAAACATTTACGATTTCCATAATTGGGAAAAATTTAATTCAACAGTTTTTCTGTCCGGTTTTCAAAAAATAATTTACACGTTCTTTTCTTTCTTCTTTGCTGCCTATTATAAAAAATATCGCGAGCTGAAATTTCGCGTGATATCACAATGTTGCACAATGTAAATATAGTAAACGTGTCATTGCGAAAATTTAAAAATATTGCCAATACTCATTGGCGTTACTTTTAACCGCGATATTGAGCGTGAAACGAGCACAGGTGCCGGCTCTTTCCTCCGCAGTGAAAAACATCGACTCGACTCGCTTAAAAAATTTCACATTTCAATAACATTTTTAATTATTTCTATAAACAACCCTTAACTTCCGATGTTAAAATTTTGGAATGTTCGATAGCACAAGTTGATTTGATTATTCGAAGCGAGCGAAAAGTCGCTTGAAAAGACAGAGACGAAAGCAACAGTACACGGAAAAAATGATCGAGTAAAAATTACTATACTGTTTAGGAACGCAGGGACAGACTCGACCAACCAAAAATTTTACAATA
>JAXIUT010000025.1:128808-140372 GCA_035586675.1 Eurytoma californica
TCAAATTTGTATGATCAGGTGACCCGCATTACTGCTCTAAAAAATAGTGTGCGCGGCCCACTATGCCCCGCTCTCCCCTAAATATATTTAAAAAAATCGATTATTTTAAAAAATTTATCTTGTAGACTTGAAAATCATTTCTAATTACCAAAATCACTATGTTTTTCTGGGTTTTCGACAAAAGGACATATTTCTACTTTTTATATTTGAGATATTTCGATTTTTGAAGATTTTTGTGTGGTTCGCGGGGGAAACAGAAATATATCATTTGTACGGGAATTGCTCAAAAATACTCCTTTATGGATCTAAATTGATCTAAAATCTAAATGATCGTAATGTAAAAAATCAAACAAGCAGTTCTGCTTTTATGTTCTTATGCCTTTTTACCGGGAATACTGTATTTATGTATGTCCTTCTACAAATCATGGATGGCATTTTTTGGTGACCTTTTGGTGAATTTTTATAGTTTTAAGTGAAAAAGGACGTTGCAAAGATATCAAAATTTACGTTTGTTTCAATTTTCATAAAAAATGGAATTATGCGTTTTCCCCTTGAATATACGGATTTGTTGTCGAATTGCGACAATAATGTGTTATGAAATGGAAAATTCCTACGTTTTTTTAGATGTTTATAATTAATAATGTGTTAGAGAACAGTAAACTGTTTCGTATACTCATGAAGCATAGAATAATAGTCAATATTTACTCGAATGTATTGTTAATATTTTCAAAGTAATACAACTAGCAACGGTTAATCTTAACGAAAACTGTACACAATATTACCGAAAAAAGGCTATCTTGAATTATTTTTGAAAGTATGATTTTCTTTAGGCGCAATTAATATTATTACAATATTCTTGAATATTATTTTTAATATGAAAAACAGACTTTCTAAATAACGAAGCATGCGCATCCGCATCAGTATTTCCCAAAAATGATCATTGCATTACTTGAAAGTAGATTTTGAATTATTCAGAAATAATGCAGTAATTGAAGATAATCAATCAATCCTTTCTGCCGTCGAGATAATCAATAATCCTTGTGCAATATAAACCATTCTATGAAATCTTAGAGAACAATTTGATGTCAGTATCGAGCAAGTGGGGTGTCACGTCATATCCACCCCCATTAAAAAAGAACAAACAGTACCCCGACGCTATTCAATTTGTCCATCATTTCGAGCAGACAATAAAATCGAACAGAAAAGGTTACTGCCGACAAAAAAGGCAGGATTATTTGCGAAGCTATATAGGGAAGCTGCAGGAAGGAAGGAATAAGTGTACCAGGGAAGGGCGGCAGTGACGCGCATGCCCGTCGTCAGCGAAGCGCGCGGCGGCGCACGGCTCACCCCCGTCGCGGCGGTTCAGTCCTCGGGCGAGCTTCGTCGCGTACAGGAGTCTTGCGCGCGACACCAGCCACTGTACACTCGGCGCGCAGCACACTCCAACCGCGGGCAAAGCGAATAAACGGCAAAATAAAGCGCCGGCGGGAGCAGCAGCTGCAGCTTCGCCCCCGTATACCATAGAGCCGAAGGCGGCCGGCATACATGGGTCCGAAATCCCCAAGGGCCGGGCGCTTCCACAGCGAGCACGACGCGAGCCTCCGCAGCCTCAAGAGCATAAAGTTCAAGTAGAGCGCAACGCGACGTCCGTGCGCGCGCATCGATTTCCCCGAAGCAGCAGTAGCAGCAGCAGCGCGTCGCCCCCCTCGGCAGGCATGGTGCTGAAGTCGGAGGCGCCGCGGCCGCGCAACGGCCACGAGCTCGCGCCCCTGAACGAGGAGCAGCAGCGCCGCGGCGCGGCTGCCAGCAACGTCACGGTCCTAGTGCTGCCGCCCGGCCAGGACGCGGCGGCCGAGGCCCAGCCCAAGCAGGAGAACCGCGCCGCCTGGAGCGGCAAGATGCAATTCTTCCTCAGCATCATCGGCTACAGCGTCGGCCTCGGCAACATCTGGCGATTTCCCTATCTGTGCCAACAGAACGGCGGCGGTTAGTCCCTCGATCCTTTTCTTCCTTTTATCAGCTTCTTCGGAAGTGTTTCGATGGTATTATTATGTCTTTGGTTCGGCGGTGCTTCCACGCGCATCCCACGTGTGCGCCGCGGGAATCTTTATTTAGAACAAGGTCACCAGTGCACACAATGGAGTACTTCTCTTTTCATTCAGTGCTCGCCCCTTCGTCCTCGAGTGCCCCCGCGCGCGCGCGCGACAGAAACCCTTCGGAAATTGCCTTGTTTGAGCGCCCAATCTGCAGCTGCGGATTTCAATTTAGTCCCCGGGAGCTTCTTCCCTTCTTAGTCTAATGTGTCATCGTTTACACGTTGATTTAAACGAGTACACGTTCTTATCAAAGAAAATTGCATCGTGCAAAGTTAATTGGTGAAAAATACTTTGCAATGCAGTTTTATTGAAGCTTTTAATAAGGCTAGTACCTCTCAAATTACTATCTAAATATAAAAGAGTGAAATTCACGTCGAAAAAGTGAATATTCACTCTTGCATCTTTAGAGGGTATACTGTAGCTAAGAATGATCTATTTATACTTAAATATTTCAACGGTATTTTTGGAAATTTCTTATAAACTGTCATGAAGTATTGAGTGCGCGTGTCACTTTGCCTTAAGATATTTATAGAATTGATTTCTTTGAATGTTTTTTTTTTCTTGGAGCACAACATGCGATACTCAAATGTAATAATCAATAACCAGAACTTAGCAACGTGCTTCCATCATCGCATTGCTTTATACTTTAGTCGATATATTTGAATGTCTATTTTTGAACGGTACTTATAAGTCGAACGGGGAATCGGGAAAAACTAAGGATCTCATGATGAAATTTGGAAATGGACTTCTAACAGCTTCCTAAGGTAGCTAGGATGGTGCACTCAAATGGGATATTATTAAGTTAGGGCAGTTCTCAAAATGGGGAAGAATGAAAAATCACTCTATTCCAATGAAAATTGAGTCAATTGTACTTAAGGTTGCTCAGTTTTTTCTGAAAAAGAGTGAATTTTTTAATTATGAAAGAACATTTAGATTTAATATATACTGACAGAATTTTCCTGTAAAAATTACAGTGAAACTCACCGTAAAAATTACGGGAAAAAACGTAATCGTGAGACGGTTTGGCATCTTGGAAATTTTTACGGGAAAATCATTGTAAATTTTACGCGGAGCTGCAAAGTACGAAAAGCTCCGTAATTTTTACGGGAAAAGCACGCAATTTTTACAGGCAAAGCTCCGTAATTTTTACGAGGAAAACTTCGTAAATTTTACGGGAACATCACCGCAATTTTTGCGGAGCTTTTTGTACCGTGCAAGCTCCGCGTAAAATTTACAATCATTTTCCTATAAAAATTTCCAAGATGGTAAATCGTCCTATGATTACGTTTTTTCCCGTAATTTTTACGGTGAGCTTCAGCTTAATTTTTGCGGGAAAATTCTTTCAGTGTACAGAACGGAAGTCGGGTATGCTTAAAAAGTAAATATGAATAAGTTAGATGCAAACGTAAATAAAGCAATGTAAATACTCTACTATGCATATTAAGAACAAGCAATCGATAGTGAATAATTAATCAGCTCTGTTATTATTTAATAATTTAAAAATACAAACTTATGCATTTCTTAGTACTTCATAGTCGTCAAACATATTTTGAATTCAAAACTGAATAGTACCATTGCATACGTATAAATATAGCAAAAATTAACAGAACATAATTTTGTTCCTACGTAATTTAAAAGATGCTCATGGAACAGGTCAGTGGATACAAGCGAAAATACGTCATAAGAGAAGCATAAACGTACTGGCGAAGTAAATTTAAGAATCCAGCAGTGACGTAAAGACTGCGTACTTCTTAAAAATAGGCGTAAGCAGCTGTTGAACCGCAGAGTTCAATTAAAAATGAATATCGACTCCGCGAAGGCTGACCTTTCGGCATGTCGGTATTGATCGCGCTTCCCGACAAATTGCTTATCTCGTGCGCGCGCGCGAGCGCACTTACGTACGTACGTACACATACATACCGTACGTGTGTATTCACCTGTGCGGGCGTAGACAGCCGCGAGCGAGGGAGACGGAAAACGGGACGTCATTGCGTCGATAAAAGTGAGATTTGAATCGATGCCGGCGGCGAATCAGCACCGAAAATTCAACTGATTTGGTAGCGGACGGATAATGCGTCACGCGAGTGGCTTCTCGCCGGGCTGATGAGAAGCACACGGTAATTTTATAATGAGCGGCACGCGCGGCACTCACCAGCGCGGTTATGTCAAATTACGCCGAGATGTGACCTAGATTGCAATAACCCCCGCGGTTGGCATCCATCGATCCTACGCTTTTTTGTTCCTACCTTGTGTACTTTATAGCGCTTTCGGTCAATGCTGCATTCATCAAGTGCGCGCGCTTCCTATTGAGATTCGCTAAATAATCCAGTCGGAATAAACTAAAAAAGTAGTGTTTTATAAAAAAATCTTAGAGATAGTTTTTTATTATTCGAAAGGGTGTCAGGATACCAGGGAAAATATTTGCGGTCAAATCTTATGGTCCATCTCTGCACTGTTTAAATAATTAAACAATAAACAATAAACAGGTTTTTTGCTTCCTACAAGCAAACCGCTATTATTGGCGAAAAATAAAAAATACAGACTTAAAAATATCTGCAAAATGAGCTATGGTTTCCGGTAGGAAAAAAGTCTCCAAAATTTTCTAATTTCTGCAGAATGTTCTGCAGATTTTTCTGCAAGGTTTTCGCTTGCAGAAAATTTTGTCGAAATTGCTACAGAATTTTACTGTAGATAAATTTTGCAGTTATTTCTGCAGAAATTTCTACAAAATTTTCTTATTTTCGCAGAATTTTCTGCAAGCGAAAACTTTGCAGAAAAATCTGCAGAAATTTCTGCAGACTCTTTTCCTACGGGTTGTTAAAATTCGTCAATTTGTATACTTGCAAAAAACTAAAAACCGCGAATATGAGCCTTTTGTTTAAAGAAATATCTTATGAAAAAAGTTCTCTCCGTAAATTCTAATTTGCACATATTACAAGCATCGTAGATACCTCTATGGAGGCTCATTTTATTCGTAAAGACTAGTACTAACTTGTAATAATAACGGCCCGTTTGTAGGAAGTAAAAAATCTGTTTATTGTTTAATTATTTAAACAATATTGCAACCATAAGATTTGACCGCAAATATTTTTCCTGGTATCCTGACACCCTTCCGAAAAACTTCAAAAAATGAAAAACTTTTCGATTGCGAACTATTGCAATAATTTAACATAGATGACAATAATATAGAACATTCTTTGATCATGATGATGGTGATAACAGGGTATTCTTTCTATGAAGTACAGCAAAATTGCACTTTTTTATAGGTAAAAACTTGTTCCAATAACATTTCAACAGTTCCCTGGTGGAAAAATAAAGCATATTATAGCTAGAAATTAGTTAATTTTTTACGATATGCTAAACTTATAACTATAAGTATACCTATAATATCGTTAAAACGACACGAATTCTGCCTATAATATAGCTAATTGTATTCTTAATAAAATATTATAAATTAGAAAAAATTGAATGTTTCTCTCAGTGTAAACAATAATCGATTTTACAATAATTTTTTGACTATTTATTTAAGTTTATTAAATTTAAACAATAATTGCTCGAGATAAGTAATTGAAGTAGCTTACAATTAAAAAGCTTAACAGTGTTTTTAGGTTATGTTTTTTTGTTTACATAGTCTTCAGCAGCCGAGAATACTTTAAATATATTTTTAACTATAAATTAGCTAGTTTATAGCTAATCGTTAGCTAATTAAAGTTAGCTAATTATTAATATCATGACTATAAAAGATGCTTTATTTTCCACCAAGGTTTCTTTTTTTTTCAAATGATGGCGAAAACTTTTTATATAATAATTTTTAGTTTGTGTGAGCTTTTTAGCTATTTAAATTAATTTTCTAAATACATAGAAAGGGAATTATTATTAGATTGACGAACTGAAATTGTTGGCAATATGTTTTCTACGAAAAATGAGCTTACTGTATAGTCCAAATGGCTGTTGTACATAGCTATTTTACTTTCATGTTCATAGTAAAAGATTATAATATTTTAGTTATTCTAATATTAAAGAATTATTAGGTTAAAAATATATGCGTATTAGTAACTTATCTGCAAATATAAGTAGTAAAATTTACTATTCAAATTAATTTCATCATGTTCGTATAGAAATATTTACTATGTGTATAAATATGTATTATATTTATTATTTATTTTTTATTAAATAGACTAAAGTTCTTACGTAAACAAATACAAAAATTGAATATTAAATTTGACTGAAACTAAAACTAAACGTAGAAATTATTCTGCCTACAAGTACTAGTACTAGAATTGATACTTTATTTACCTATTTTTTAAAATAAAGTATACCAAATCTAAAGTAAAATTTTCAGTATAATAATAATAATAAAAATAATTATATTTTCAGGGAATTTCTACAACTTCAGTGCACTTAATTACACAGCAATTTTTAGAATTTTTTTAATATTCAAATTTCTAATTGGATAAGGATAGCAGTTT
The DNA here is from genome assembly GCA_035586675.1 of Eurytoma californica. Taxonomy (NCBI): domain Eukaryota; kingdom Metazoa; phylum Arthropoda; class Insecta; order Hymenoptera; family Eurytomidae; genus Eurytoma; species Eurytoma californica. The sequence continues at coordinate 135,374 of JAXIUT010000025.1, forward strand.
GTATTTAATTGAGATAAGAAAAATTTCTCGACGTAAATGCGTCATGTATTCATTCGAAAAGCATGGGAATGTTATGGCATTCTAGCCGGCTCGCGCCAAACCGTCAATGGAAATTTCCTCTCGGCACTTGTGCAGCACGGGGGGGGGGGGGGGACAACGCTCGAGCGATCGATTTTCCCGGCGCGCTTCTCAGCCACCACGTGACCGGCAGGCCATGTGCTCGCGGCAGGGTAGCTGCGTCGCGGCGGCAACTGGCGAAGTCGCCCCCCACCACAAATCAGCCGCAAATTTGCCGTTCCAGTATAACACGCAAAGAAAGGCCGCGGAGCTTCGCGATTTTTTCCTGTTGCACCGTGACGACACGGAATTTCGATTGCACTCGGTGGGCGACCCATTTTTCCGCGCCGCACATTTCCGCGCGACCTGCACTTTTTTCGCCGGGTCGGTAATGACTCGCGTGCGGGCCAACAGCGAGAGCAAGTGCGCCTCGAACTCCCGAGCTTAGGCCCGATCAATACGAGACACTCGGCGGGCTGCTTCACGCGTCCCGAGAGGGGGACGCGCGGCTCCGCAACAATGTGTGGAAAAGAGCGCGGGACACGTGCGTCCAGGTGGACCGGCTACTGTTCGCCACTTATGCGTCATTCGCAGCTACCCGTGTTTCTCTCCCTTTCGCATCAATAAAATAATGTTGCTTTGCGAGAAAATTTTATTCTTCGCGTTGACAATTTTTTTTCCTTTCTTTGTGCCTGATTCATACTCTAACAGCACATTCAGACGTTTCTAAGTTAAGTGAAATAAATGTCGTCAAAACGTTTCTTAAACGTAAAATGTCCGCTGTTGGTTGTATTAAATAGTGAACTGTAGTTTTGTGAACGTTTTTAAAACGTCTTTGTAACGCTAAAAATATTATCAAGAAAAATAGATAATTTAATGTATAACGTTTTAAAAACATTCCTGAAACGTTTCAAAAGTGTATTAATAAATTTATTTTTCGCTGAATGCGACAGCGACGTATTCAAAGCTAAGGCCTTATTTACATATGTAAGTACTCGGTCGGTATTTATTTATATTATAATAATACTAGCAAACCGCTCTTGTATATATACCGTCATTAAACCTGATCGCTTGCGGGAGTAAAAAAGTCGAAGTCGATGGTCGCCATCTAGTGTAGAAATTCTTAGATAGGTCAGTTCGTTTCACGAACTTTTCGTAACGTTTTCTGAACATTTCAACAACGCTTTAGAAACATGTTGAATCCACGTTTTTAAAACGTTATAAATTAAGTCTATTTAATAATTTTTTAGCGTTTTATAGACGTTTTAAAAACGTTCACAGAATAACGATTTACTATTTAATTCGTTTTTATAAAACGATGCATAAATGTTTATAAAACGTCTTATAATTCAATATTTAATACAATCAACAGCGGACATTTGACACGTTTATTTCACTTACCTTTGAAACGTCTAAATGTAAACGTTGAAACGTTTTAAAAACGTTTTTATAACGTTATGTGCTGTCATTCCACAGATTTTAAATCACGAAAAATTTAAAGATAAAGATTTTAAGCATTTATTCATCAAATTTTTTTACTTAATTTTGCTATTTAGGTTAGCATGGGACCTTTCGTTTAAAACTAATTTTTTTGAAATATACAATGATTTAAAAATTATATCTCATTTAGTTAAATATTTAATTTTTTTTTTAATAAATTATTAAAATGAAGCGTAATTTACTGACGCTATTCCCTTTGAGGATTTTTTTTGTAGAAAGCATAGTGGCAAAACAATCGACAATGTGTTAAATTTGTATTTCTAAAAATGATTATTTAAATTTCATGTTTTTATTTTATTTCTCGTTTTAATTCCATTTTTTACGCGTACATATACTTTAAAATAAATGTAATAGAAAAATCAATTACTTCTTTCCAAAATAATTTGCGCAATTCTCTTACTTTCAGTATTCAATATTTTTTGATAAAATATAAATTGTCTAATATTAAAAACTACTTTTTGAAACATGAACTTTTTTATTTTTTTCCAACACTTAATAAATGTGTTAAACAATATATTTACTATCACACCCTCGTTGAAAATACCAATTTTCCGTCCAGCGGCGTTTTGAAAATGCGTGGTAATTTTGACACACCGGTAGTTGTGAAAAATAGTATGCTCACCACGAGATTTAAAAAAGAATACCTCAGATTTCAAGTTTACTAGTGAATATAGGTTGGCTAAATAACTCTTTTCTTCGGTTATTAATTTTTCTTAAACTCACGTTTACCTATATCATTATTTTCTTTATTATTTACAAATTTTTGGAAAAAGCGGAATGTATCTATCATATCCACAATGATATGAAGAATATACGCTTTCAATTGCGAGTTATGTCATTCATAACCGTGGGAGAGAAATTGTTTGAAAAAATTGCAAGTATGTCGCATAATCGTAAAATTTTTCAAACAATTTCTCTCCTACAGTTATCAATTGACATGCTTGAAATTGAAAACAGATATTCTTCACATCATTACAGAGGACATTTGTTGCATTTTTAAAAAAAAATTATATAATAAAAAAAATGTCCATGCCGGTACATGGTACATACAAAATTTAGGTATATTTTGGTTTTAAATTGTTTTGATTTAGTAAGTTTATTTCAATATCGTACTTTAAACTATACAGAAAGAAAAATGCTCTACTAAAAATTGCAACAGTCTATTTAAATGTATACAAGACTGTCCGCGTTGGAAAAATTGCAATAATTACTTGAGAAAAAATATTACAACTATACAGTCATTAGATTTATAGGGGAAAGCGGGACATAGCGGACCATCGGGCAATATGAACCTTCGGGACATAGTGAGCCACCCAATTAAATATGTTGCATTTGGTGTGAAAAACATTTATTAACAAGTTTCATTCAAATTAAAGCATTTTGAAAGATTATCATTAATATGTTGCAATATTACTGTATACAAAAATTATATCTTCCAAAATGCTTTAATTTGAATGAAACTTGTGAATAAATGTTTTTCATACCAATGCAACATATTTAATGGGGTGGCCCACTATGCCCCGAAGGTTCATATTGCCCCATGACCCGCTATGCCCCGCTTTCCCCTAGTAAATTAAAAAAAAAAACTAAAGCAATTTGTCCAGCAAAGATAATCTATGTGAACTTTTAAATAGCAATTCTTAGTACAACTTTTTTCATCGTATAATCTTAGAAATTTTCGTTGTATCTATTCGAGCACAATTCTAACAGCAATATTGGATTCTATTCTACCATTAACAGCTTGAAACTAAATTAGAACACTTCCGAAACGTATTAGCTGCATTAAGTCTAGTAGTGTATGTAAAAATGCTATTAAGACATTTAGTACTTTTTATTGAAAATATACTGTACGTTAAATTTGTTTTTTGTGCCCAATGAAAAATTGTTAATAAATAGCTAAATAAAAATCCCCGATTATATGATTACAGGTGCGTTTCTTATTCCCTTCTTCGTGATGCTGATTCTGGAAGGAGTGCCACTCTTTCTAATCGAGCTCGGTCTTGGTCAGAAAATGCGACAAGGCGCTCTGGGTGTATGGAACACAATACATCCGTGGCTGGGAGGCATTGGCATTGCCTCTTGCATCGTCACATTCTTCGTTTGTCTCTACTATAACGTCATCATTACCTGGTGCTTCTATTACCTCTTCAATTCATTTAGGGTAAGTGTTTCGGAAAATGTTAATGGCATAAAAAAGGTTAAAAACAATTTTTCAGTTTGATGACCGATCCAACAAATGTTTTATTTTATCTAATTCGGCCGTTTTTGTTTCAAAATCTTGGTGAAATTAGGCTGTTACGTTCAGATTTGGTGTAAGTATTACTCTACCAAATATATAGTCACCTGCGGCAATCATAAAAACAGCCTCATTTGTAGTTGCATTTGTTTAGCTCGCAGCACTATCGGCTTCGTCGTCGATAACGCGCGGAGATCTGATAAAATTGATGGTATTTCAGGAACCTCTGCTGTGGTCCGAGTGTCCGAAGATCAACGGCAAGCCGGTGGAGGAGTGCGCGAAGAGCTCGGAGACCGCATACTTCTGGTACCGCACGACTCTGGACGCGGCGCCGTCGATCGAGGACGGCCAGGGTCTCAAGTGGTGGATCGTACTGTGCCTGCTGCTCAGCTGGCTGGTCGTCTTCTGCATAGTGATGAAAGGGATCCAATCCTCGGGCAAGGTGAGTAGCTCGTATTAATTGACCACCAGTCGCGTCCTATTCCCCACAAAGTCTACCGATTCTGCCCGAGTAAGTATGCAAGGAGAATCGCCGCGAAGCTCTCTCGCTTTCTTTGCCCCAGCTTTCAGCACGAGGCGCTCGCCCGAGCCCGAACGTCTCGCCAGCTAATACGTCGTCGTCGATTCGCAGGTGGTCTATTTCACCTCCATGTTTCCATATTTGGTGCTCACCATTTTCTTCGTTCGAGGGATCACGCTCAAAGGTGCGGACGCTGGCCTCGTTCACATGTACACACCCAAGGTATTGTGGTCTTAACTTATTTAGGATACTTCCATGATTTCCAATTTTAATTTCATTATGATATTTTTATGTATTGTAAATAAAATATAAATGTTGTCAAGACACTTTATTTAAAGCAATATTTTATTTATTATCCTCTCTTAAAAAACCGATGGCAGGATGTTGTGAAGCCTCGAAAAAAGAGATTTTAATGGATAATGGTTAAACATCCGGTGGCGCCAAAATTCAAAATGTTTTGATACGAATTTTATATTTTAGTTTAATTTTCGTTAATATAAAGTTTTTAAATTTTATAATTGTTCTCTAAATTTATAGAGGAGAGCGGGGATAGCGGGCCGTGGGGCAATGTGAACCTTCGGGACATAGTGGGCCACCTCATTAATTATGTTTCATTTGTTGTGAAACATATTTCTTAACAAGTCTCATTGAAAATAAAGCTATTTAAAAGAATATCATTATTACAT
>JAXIUT010000025.1:167374-192686 GCA_035586675.1 Eurytoma californica
TCGCACCAAACGATTCCACGTTGAAAAACGAGAAAAATCCACTACAGGTTCAATTGGAATTTGAGAGAGCACAACTTCAGCCTTTTCTTTAAGTTCCGATCGGTCTTCGGAGGTTTTAATGTCAAATTTATCTTTGGGCCATTCAGATTCCGGATTGCGCAAGAACGATGGACCCAATAGCCATCTACTCGAACTACTGAAGGCGTTCGGAACTGATCGCGTTCCGTCATCAGCGGGGTTTTCTCGGGTGGGTACCCACCTCCATTCATTCAAATTTGATTTTTTACGAATTTCTTTTAATCGATTCGCCACGAAAACTTTAAAATCGCAGGGATCCTTTTTAATCCAATAAAGAACTGTGCTCGAGTCTGACCAAAAAATGCGTCGTACTACTTTAAAATCGTTTTCTTCTATTACAGTTTTAGCTAACCGCGTGGTGAGAAGCGCGGCTTGTAATTCTAAGCGTGGAATCGAAATCGATTTTAAAGGTGCGACGCGATTTTTAGACATTATTAAGGAAATGTGAAAATCCATTCGGTAAGGAAAATCTCCAATAAGCTACAGTTGCGTAAGCTTTGGAGCTCGCGTCACAAAAAACATGCAACTCCGCGCTTGACACTTGAGCATCCTTAATTTGATAACCGAAAAATTCCTCGTCACGTAACTGCTCGTTCCATTTTATACCGCTTGACCAAATTTGTTGCATTAAAATGCGCGCTTGAATTGTGAATGGCGCGAGAATTCCTAAAGGGTCGAAAATGGACATTATTATCGCTAAAAATTCTCTTTTAGTCGGACGCTTTTCTCCGGTGTAAACCTCTGTTGAAATCTTTGGCGTATTTAGGTAATTACATGAATGTAACATTTATTAACTTTTAAGTAGACTGTACCAATGTGTAATCGAAATTGAAGAACAAATTTTTGATAGTTGTTTAGCTTATCTCCAGTCAAAAGAGCTAGTGTTCTGAAATTTATTTGACCACCTTCCCGCACCCTGTGCACTAATGTAAGCATGCACCTAAACGAGGAAGAGGTAAGGCATAATAGAAGCTCATAAATCACTCTAATGCATAATTGTGAGAAAAAGAAAAGGCTCAAAAACCTTAGAAAGATCTGCGTCATGGAAATACTAAGGTCCCGAAGTGTTCTAAGACATTTTCTTTATGTTTCTTATTTACTGTGTCGAATGAAGTGATAACATTCAAGTGATAACATGTAATAGTTGCTTTTGAATTCTTCTTAATTTTGAACGTAATTTTTGTAATTATTTATAAAAATATTAATGTTAAATTTTGTTTTCTATCCAAGTGACTATGTATCACCATTTCACGTATAATTATTATGAATTTAACAATTTCACTGATTGAGATGCTGAAAGAGTCTGTCCAAAATTTTCACCCTCTGGAACACGCGGGATTGGTTTAGTTAGGCTCGAAAATTTCCAGTTAATTTATGTTAATTTTATCAAAGTTAGTTCACAAGGCCATTTTACGATTTGTAATTGAGGTAATCTTTATCGTATTTATCCGAAATTGTTTATTGAACATAAAATATTCCACGAAGTTCGGATAACTCAAAGCTTTTATTGCTTTAGACTAATAAAAGGAAGTATTTTTATTCGTGTTCTATCGTAATTTTTATCGACAACGATGATTGGCAATTTTTATTTCAATTCAGAAATTGACTTTGATAAGCGTTCGGCTCCGAGTATTCATTAAAATTATCTTTCGATCTCCGTCGTAATTTGTTACCTAGCATCATTTTCAGAAAAAGGGTAAGTGATTGAATAAATTTAATGTATTAAAAATTAAAAACTGAGCAATTACTCAAAGCAGTACTACAAATAGAAAAAATTACTTAAAAATATTTGTTGGACATAAAAAGTTAGCATTTTGTCTCTACTTTAATTTCTTTTTTTTTGGTTTTGTTCTACAATTAATAGATCATACACTATTACTATTTAATTGTCATTTAAACCTTATGATAGTTGTATCTAACAAAACGATATTTTGAACCATCCTTCAGTTACTGCATCATAATAAGTGTTTTATATTTGTTCAGTTATTTCTTTGATAACTTTTGTGACATACGCGAAGCTTCCGAAAGAAATTCGCATGGGCGACTTATGGAATACAACCAACAGATGTCACTCTTAAAGCAATGAACATATAAATGCTTTGCACAAAGTTCGCACAGTTTATTTTACGTATTTTTTTCTCATATGCTGTTTTGCTTTATTCTTATAGGAACGATAACTTACAAAGACGTTACCTAAAGTCTATACCTTTAATGATAAAAAAAACATAACATAATTTTTTTTTTATTCAAGGTATAAAATATTCACTAAGTTGAAATAAAAATGAAGATTAAAACATTTTTCTCGATGCTTTTCTTTATCTTTATTTTGAATTTCTCGAAGGGTCATAATTTTGAAAATTTTACAATTCGTATGCCCAATGTACGACCAAATGTAGTAAGTATTCATCTACAGTTCTTGATAATCTAATAATATGATATGTGATTTCAATAATTTAAAAACTTTTATTTTATTCTGCAGAATAAATGTATAAATAATAATAAAAAATTATTTACAGTCAGAACAATATTTATGTTACTCTGTAAAAGTTAATCCTGACAACTCTTACTATATTGTCGGATTTGAACCTTTTTATTCATCGGTTACTCATCATATTGTTTTGTTTGGATGTATTGAACCTGAAAGTGATAAATCAGTATGGGAATGCCGTTCTAGTATTCCCTGCAAATCTGAAGATAAAGCACAAGTAAATTTACTGTTTTAAATTTACTGACTTTCAAACAAATTTTTAATTTGATTAATTTTAATCTTTAGATAGTTTCTATCTTTACTAGGAAATATCAACTTCCAGATGGTTTAGGATTAAAAATGGGGAAAAATTCTAATATAAAATATCTAATATTACAAACTCATTACGGAAATATTGATCGTTTGGAAAATGGTGGCACTGATGATTCTGGTATTACCTTGAATATAACAAGAGAATCTTTGACAAAATCCGTTGGATTATACGCAGTAGCAGGAAGTGGTAGTATTCCTCCTCATGGTATCGAACATATGGAAGCAGTTTGCACAATGAGTGAAAACATAACTTTACATCCCTTTCTTTACTCAGTTCATACTCATTCGTTAGGAAAAGTTGTATCTGGTTATGTCATTAAAAATAATGAGTGGTTTGAACTTGGAAAAAGGAAACCTGGAGGGTCGTTATTTTTTGAGACACCCTACAATGGAACCATAAAACAAGGAGACAAGATAGCAATTCGATGTACAATGCAAAGTGATCGAAGTTATTGGACCTACTCTGGTTTTTCAAAAGAAGAAGAAATGTGCAATTTTTTTTTAATGTATTACGTTGAGAATAGTGAACTTCCACATGAAAATTTATGTGTGCCTCCTAAACAATATTGGCGCGACATTGGATTAACTAATATTCCAGATACACTAGCTTCAAGTTTGTAATTTCTTTGTTATGACTCTTTTAAAAACGCGCTGCCTTTTATCTACAGTACCGTACACAAATTCTTGAATCCATTTCGGAAACGATGTTTTCGATTCGAATAATCGTAGATCAAAAATAAAAAACGCTGCTAACTACACTGGCAAAAAGCTTACTCATATCCCTGGTAGAAAATAACCCAATCGAAATGGCTTATGTATTAAGAATACCATCCCTTGGTCAAGTTTTTATAAGCCAACGAATGACAACAAATATTTTACGGTTTAGTTGACGTCCGCGTGCTTGAGAACACGAGCTGTATATCTATATCTATATAAACATAACCTCAATTAGAAGCACACGTTTACTGATTTAAATCTATTTGTGTAAGCAATACGTAGAGTATACATGTGGTTTTTTGATACTACATGAATAGTACAACTATTAATATTTTATTTGAATCATAAATTACGTATCATTATCTTTTTTCGCGATTCGTTGGCCAACCGCAACCGTTGTGCCGTGACGAAACAAGAGGTATTTTTGGTCAATCATTGGTTAAAAGCTTGGTCAACCCTTCGTAATTTGGTAAACGGATGGTAAACCGTTGGTTATCATTTCTATTAGGGTAGAGACGACTATAAATGTTATTAAGACAAACATGAATGAACTGACTAGGAGAATGTTTCACCTCCGGGTCCAATAAGATAAATCGGCGTTTTCGCACCTAGTACTACAAAATATCATTAAATATACTATTTTTTTTATTTACGTACAAGTGTATACTTATATACCTATAATATATGCACAATGAGTGGACTAAAATAATGTATTTAGAACATATAACATATTTAGGTATTACTTGTGAAAAAAGACTAGTCAAAATTGCAAAATTAAATATGTATTTTAAAATTGTATATATTTTTTACACTTTGTAAATTCTTATTTGCAATAATAAATTCTATTCTATTCTATTCTATATAATACATTGGATATTTTAACATTTTTAATGGAGGTACCCTTTATCTGATACATATCTGAAATTGTTTATTAAACATGAAATGTTCTACGAGTTTTAGATTAAACTGAAGTACATATATATTCGTTTCCTGTAATAATTTTTATCAGCAAAGATAATTGGCCTTTTTGAATCAGTGATGGTAATTGGCAATTCACAGAAGAAACAGCCATGTAGCCGTTTGCCTGAGTATATAAGGTCCGAGTAAACGGGAGTCACGTAAGTGTAGAACAGTCATGTCGTCTCTAAAAGGAAAAGCTACAGCACGTGCCGTATTCCTTTTTCTTTTTATCGGAGTTGCTTCAATTGCTGAGGGTAAGCCATTGAAATTATTACATATTGAATATTTTCTAAATAATATTACGTGGAGATTTTGGAACAAAGTTCCTTATAACGGGCTTGGCGAGTAGGGCCTATAACGAAAGAAAAATCTCCGCTTCTTTCTCTGTCACTCGGAATTTATTTAATACGAACTTTAGATTAATTAGCAAAGATTAAAATTTAATAAATATTTTATTAATCTATTTAAACTGTCTTAAAATTCCATGAGAATTTCAGTTGTGATATTAAATTTGTTTCAAATTAGCAAGAAAAAAAACCGCTGCCAATAGATCGGCAGTAAGCTTACTCAAAATTAATTTTGCTACTGATGTTACATTAACAATCATGTATTCAAATTTTCATTGATTTATCCAACTTTGGTATATAACAATACAGTCACACGTTCAAAACATTTTTTTCTAATTACATTTTGCATAAAATAAGATAAATAAAAATATTTACGATAATTAATTATAATTAATAAAAATTTTAAAAAAATTTCGAAAATCAAAATTTTAATAATTTTTTTTTATTAATTGTACGATCAAATGGCTAAAAAGTGTAACATTTAAGATATCTTATATCAACAATCATTCAATAGAATTTTCATTGTGTTATCTACAAAATCATGCTCACACACCCACACACACACACACACATAGCTACAGACATTTCCTAAGAAGAGGCTCCAAAAGACAACTCGAATTCTGATTTTTTTCATGCCGATTTAAGTGTCCAATTTAAACACTGCTGAAATTTTTTTTAAAATTTTTTACTATTTACAATATAAAACTGTAAAATTATTCTTTTAACTTTTGACAAAATATTAAACATTTTTTTTAAATTTGTGACAAAATCATTACAAAAACATCCCATACCCATTGATCAAACCAACGGATTGATCAATTTTGATAAGACTAGGCTTAAAACATTGGTATTTTATTTTATGAAGAGTTGTATGTCTCAAATTTATTTAAGTAAATAACTTTTCACTTTAATTGAGATTTTTAAGCAGTTCTCTTATTCCAGACCGACGATTTACTCATAACATACATTTATAACAAGATAAAGTTATGAATCAATAAAATTTGTTTTTAAGCAATAGCAATTAAACAAACAGCACATGTGCAAGATGAGGAAATACAGCAAAATAACGTAGAAGATGAAGTTGAAGATGATGATGATGACTACGGTAGCCCTAGACCTACACCGACACCATGGAGACCAAAGTACATCGCTACAGCGACAAATTTTGGAAAATAATAAATAGTAAGAATAAGGGTTTCAATTTAAATGCATGAAATTACAATGAAGAATTGCAATAAAACTTATAAAAACTGACAATGATCTGTGTTGTTCTGCTCTATTCTGTACGAATTCTAAAGTGATATTCATTTTTTTTCCCTCTCTATCTTTTTGTGATACCATAGCCCTCTTCCCAAACCCAGGTATGAATAATTTCTGAATAATAATTGGATGGTTATCTCGCGTTGTCATATAAGATATACATCTAATAAATATGAAATTTTTTTCAATAATGCAGTATTGATAGTTACGTCTATAAACGACGATAGATTAAATAATATTTGAAAAACAGAAATGATAATCACATACAATTTACGCTAATGCATTGATTTTATTTAAATAATCGAATCCTGTTTTATTTTGGTCGATAACTAAATCTTTCTGGATATCTACTTTTATGCAATTCTATGCGCAAAGTATTGCTTCTCATGCCTGAGTCTAGGGTGAGAAGCGCTGCTTCTCGCATGAGTCAAAATTTGCGGATGCTTCTCACCCAATTAGCACTGCGAGAAGCACTCGAACAGTGCGAGAAGTAACTAAATTTTCATCTGTTCCCAAGTACTTGCTTTCGCTCAAATTCAATCCTATCGGTTCTGATTTGGCCTGAGTGCGTTCGAACGAGCGTCGGTACGCGCGCGGCGTGCTCGCGTGCCTGATTGCGCACGTACGCTGTGCATAATGGCTATGAATGCGCGGGTGCATACGAAGATTAACGATTGTATCATTTCACGGGTACTCGCGTATTGATTGCGCGGGAGCCCAGGAGCACGGGTCCGCGATTGCGCGGGGAATGCTAGACTGGCACGGATGCATATCACGGAAAGAAAAATCAAACCCCTACCCTTAGTATACCATGCTCGTAGAGTATAACGCTTTCTTTACTCTATTAGCATGAAGATTCAAGCAATGGTACTATGAATTTCAAGCTTTTAGTGTATGAATCTTTTCATACTAAGAAGGTAAAGTCTCGTAGAAACGTTGCACGAGCAAGAACTGCGACAGTAACGACGCCATCAGACCATAGCATATGGCTACGATGCTCCAGACTATCGCGCGCATACAATATTTCCAAATAGGCCTTACTCTATAATACCATTGAATGTTACAAGCTTTGGACGCTCGTATTCATACCTTCAAGGTTCGCGCGCGAGCTCTAGTTGTAAGTGAAACCTTTACTACAATAGTATGTAATGCCTCATATTACAGAAGTCAGATTTTTCTTTTCGTGTAGGTGCCTATATTATTTTTCGTATGCGTGACGGCACACGTGTGCGATTGTGTGATTACACGCAGTCACGCGCGTCCGTGTATGTGTGCGTATTTAATGCGTGCGTGCGTGCATGCGTGCGTATATAATACGTGCGCGGATATATGAGGATGTCATTGAGTGTATGACCGGAAGCGCGGATAAAGGCACGGTTGCACAAGTGCATGGGTGTGCGCATATAAGAGGCACATTTGGGGGCGTACCTGGTTGCGCTGCTAACCGTTCCGGACCGATTAAGCAATGTTAATTAATAATGCAATTTAATCGGGCTGGGTTGGCGGTCGGCAGCAGCAACGGGAGCGACGTTTAACGACTGTGTCTCAGGCCGGGAACGAAGAGTTCTGCGCTATTCAGAATAGTGCAGGGTTCCTCGGTGCAGGCTTTTCCCCCCTCGTGGGTTTCCCTGCACCACAGGAAGCGACTAGTACTGGGCAAATGCGAGGAGTGTGGTACGGGGACAAAAATGGAATAGTTAGGGATCCCTTAGGCTGGTGCCGAAGACTTAGAAAAGGCATCCCGTCAGGGGGCACCGAATACCTCCACACAGAGGTGGTAGGGGTGCCCGTAAAAGTGTCACGAGACGCATACGGTAGAGGAACTTTGAAAAAAACTTTCCCAATATAAAAGGTCCGTTATTTACAAAAATCTTCAACTTTTTTTTTAAATCGTAAAGCAATAAAACTTCCGGCATTCAAAGGAGGAATAAAAACGTTTTAATTTGAGAGTTACAACGTTTATTTTCAATGATTTTTTTCAAAATCGGCCGCAGATGAAGCAAGCAAAAAATGTAATAAAAATTTTATTTTTTAAGTCTTTAAAAATCTATTTACAAATAAATATTTTTTAATCAAACCACCCACATTTGAAAGGTCTTGCAAAGACCTTTCGAAGCTAGCTATGAGAACATTTTTTTGAACGACTCCTATAACGGAGGTATACAACTGCTTATACTTAGTCTTCTTCGATCAGGGTAGGAAACTTCGTGTGAGCGGGGGTGTACAAAGTAAAAATAACTATCGCATCCTTTTATTAATTTTTTTTTATTAGTTCAGTCGACTTTTTGATAACTTTTCAGACAGAAGAAAATGGTCCAGAGTCCGGAGGAAATTCTTACTATGAACTTGCCGAATATAACCAACAGATGTCACTCTTAATGTAGTGAATATATAAATGTTTCGCGCAGAGTTTGTACAGGTCATTTTACACGTTCATATGCTGATGTTACTTGAATTACGTTAGAAAATATAACGTGCAAAGACGTGTCCAGAATCTAAAAAACAAATCCAATAAAACTTTAAAAAAATGAAAAGTAAAACCTTTTTCTCCATATTTTTTTTTGAATTTATTTTCCGTTTATCAAAATGTCATGATTATGAAGAGCTTACCATTCTTATGCCCAATGTACGACCAAACAAAGTAAGTATTCGTATGCAGTTTTTAATATTTATATATGTATAGTTCACACTATGTTACTTAAATAATAATTTACAATTATGACAGATAACAATATATTTAGTTGATTCTTTTAAAAATTTTCTGTAGAATAAATGTATATAATAAAAAAAATTTTTACAGTCACAACAATATTTATGTTTTCCTACAAAAGTTGATAATGACTCTTACTATATTGTCGGATTTGAACCACATTACTTATTGGATGTTCATCATATTGTTTTATTAGGCTATACTAAACTACCAAATGTTGAATCAATATGGGATTGTACATTACCTGATTGGAGTAAACAAGTAGATTTACTATATTTAGTTTTAATTTATTGCTTCCAAAAATAAATTTTTAATTTAATAAATTTTAATCTTTAGCCGATTTATACATCAACAATCGGGACGAAATATCAACTTCCAGATGGTGTAGGAATTAAAATTGGCAAAAACTCTATTATAAAATATTTAGTTTTGCAAGTTCATTATGGAGATATTGATTCTTTTAAAAACGGCCACACTGATACTTCTGGTATTACCTTGAATATAACAAGAGAATCTTCGACAAAATCCGTTGGATTATACGTAATAGCAGCAGGTGGTAGTGTTCCTCCTCATAGTATTTCACATTGGGAAGGAGTTTGCACAATGAGCGAAAACAAAACTTTACATCCCTTTCTTTACTCAGTTCACACTCATGCCTTAGGGAAAGTTGCATCTGGTTATGTCATTAAAAACAATGAGTGGATTGAACTTCTAAAACATAAACCTAACCCTTTGGTGTGGTTGGAGTCACCCTACAATGGAACTATAAATCAAGGAGACAAGATGGCAGTTCGATGTACAATGCAAAGTGATCGAAGTTATTGGACTTACAATGGTTATTCAGGAGAAGAGGAAATGTGCGTTTTTCATATAATGTATTACGTTGAGAATGGTGATCCTTTAGAAAATTATATGTGTGTATAAATAATTCTAAATAGCACAGCAGTGGTTTAATTAATACTCTAGACAAAGAAGCTTGAACTGTATAATTTTTTTGGATCTCCAAAATAATTAAACTTAACTTAAAGAACGAATTAAATGAGCAGTTGCGTTGCAGTAAAAATAACCCACATATTTATAAAATAATACTACTATTCGCGCACTTTTTTTGAGTTTGATGCTAATTTAAAAAAAAAAAAGCAAATGGTCAACCGCAACTGATTTCATATTACACAAGCTCATGTAATTAAACTGCACACTCACTTTTAGCTTGGTAAAAAGAACGCAAGTTAAGAAACTTTATGAAAAAAGGACTCATCAGCTATATTTATGCTTAACCCTAGCTTGATACACTAAATGCAAACCGAGAAACAGATGCCATGTCGATGTACCATAAGACATAAGATAAGATAAGCACCCAGATATTGCAAATATTTTCACGCTTGGATCATGTGCATATGAAATTAGACATCTAAGGATGCTAAAAGAAGAAAATAAGTGTAAATTTCCTTCTACATTTTATAGTCCATCCGTGCGATATTAATGAATTTAACATAATATGGTCATTTAAAAGCAATATATACTCCGTTATAAAATTCAAATAAGTATTTATTAAGTTTGCACAATTCTGTTCACCTAACTTATGTCATTTGGCGTATAATTTAAGTAATCATTAAACAAATGTAAAGGGATTCAATCCCGTTGATTTTTGGTAAAATAAAACAAATAAAAATAAGACAAATATATATGGGAATCTAAAATAGATTTGTTAGAGGCTCATGAAATTAAACTTTATGAAATCAGTACTCATCAGCAACATGTACGCTTAATTCTAGCTTGTTACACTAAACGCGAGTCAACAAATTTATAATACCGGCTGATCTACGGACGGAAGACTATCTGGGAAGCTACGTATTCAATTAAGCCAAACTGGTAATCTCTCACTAACGCTGTTAAGATTTCGGGCAATCTATGCATATCCCTAGCTTGACTACGCGAAATACAATAAATTCGTCATTGTCGATACATCAGAGTTCACTCAAGGCCGACTCAATTCAGCTGTATCCAAAAAACCTTTTTGAGTAAGTTATTCCGCCTTCCTTGACACCAACTTGCCAGGGTGCGAATCGAAAGAGGTAGTGGATCAACCAGGTACACACGTGATAATTGCAAACTAGATTGGCTATTAATAAAAAAATATTAATTTTAATATAACGTATAACGGGTATAAATAATTAGAGTAGCACATGTGTATAAAATTGATTTATTAAAAACTTCACTAAATAATGAAGTTTAAGATTTTGTACAAATAGCGAGAACAACATTTTTACACAATACTTAAGTGAAACTTTTACATTATTATATTGAATAATTTTTTTTTAAATATTTACATTAACAGGAATCGTAAGAATGATCCCTGCATTAATATGTAGTTTTTACAAGTTAATTTAAAAAATCAATAAGTGATTCAAAATAGATCACGAACAATGTGTCAGTTCTTTCGTGATTTTATAGACTGCCATAAGTAATTTAAAAAGTTTCTAACGTGTTTAGCAAGACTAAAATAATTTAATATTTGTTACTACATATGTACAATTAAATAATTAATTTCGATACTAAACAGCATTATGTCACATAAGTACACGAACCGCGATATTGATAATGATTGATAATAATAATAATAATTAATATTAATGTTTCTATGTACACTGACTACTTATAGTTAATACTTATAATCATTACAAAAATTGGCGTATGTACAAGAACTCGCTAAAATTCAAGAACATTTATCATCTTTAATATATTACATTGTATTAGGTACTAGCCAATCGCAAAGTTCTTCTAAAATTATTTTGTACAATTTTTTAAGGCTAGTTACCTTGGTTCAAATGTTCTTCGACGTCCACAGTTATCGTAAATTATTGTTATAAAATCATCGCTAAAACCATCATGCTCAATGTTTAAAAATTCGACTCGCTTGCTTGGTATGTACTTTGTACATGGTTATGTAACCTCAAGCATAAATAAAATTTTTAGTCATTTGAATTATACCGATTTTACAAATGACTTTTCGCAGATTTTTTTGTCAAAAAACTTTCTAGACATCAATTATGCATGATTAATAAAACTGGATTATTACAAATAAATAAGTTATATCAAAATAATTGTTCCCTAAACGCTGACATTTCAATTTGCTTAATAGACTACGTAACTAAAAGCTCTTTTAAGCAACCGGTTTTAAATAAATTCTCAACGCTCGATGTGAATCATCTTACGAAGGCGCAGCTACGAAAAATTTGAAATTTAAAAAAAAAATTCATAATTTTTATGTCGAGTCTTCTCCTCTCCTTTATATTTTATCACATAGGAAATTTTATAAGAAGTAATAAGTAATAAAAATTACAGTTCGCGCGATCCTATATCCTGAGTTCTGCGTCACTGATAGATATTCCTCTTGGCGGATTTGTTCTTGGCGTTGCTGTAGGAACCAATGGACTAATGCTAGGACTCCTGGTAGCCAACGGTGACAAAGAAGGTGA
The DNA here is from genome assembly GCA_035586675.1 of Eurytoma californica. Lineage (NCBI taxonomy): Eukaryota > Metazoa > Arthropoda > Insecta > Hymenoptera > Eurytomidae > Eurytoma > Eurytoma californica. The sequence continues at coordinate 179,726 of JAXIUT010000025.1, forward strand.
GAAGCTTGGACTAAGTGCAGCCGAAGGAAAAGTTGAAGCATCGTGGCTAATAGGAGATCTCGGCAAGATTCCTCTGGCCATGGCAGGTGCAGTCAGTGACCTAGGAGCTACTGAAGTCAGCAGTGGCGGTGGTGGTGCCTTGTGTACGGATTTAGTCTTACCACTGCTACCGGAGTTTCCGCTCTGCACACTAGCTGCATCATCTTTCAACCTTGCAATCTCACTAAAAACGTGAGCCAACGGTTGATATTGGGGACCCCAGTCCAGCAAGTAGTCCCAATTGTACGATCCAGTAAGTTCTTCTTCGCTGTGAACTATGGAGCTAAGAGATCCATTCATGGAGGGACCCCCTGGAACTTCTAAGCCAGAAGTAGGTCTACTTGGATCGCCAATTTTTCCATAAATTAAGGTGGCTATGTCAGCCTCAGTTGCCGCTTCATCCTCAAATAAGTGTAAGCTGTCAAGTGGTAATGCTTCAGGTGGCCTTCTAGGGGTGCCTGCGGGGGGATCTACAATTCCAAGCCTAGCTAAATATTCTTGCGTATTGTGCACTGAAAGATCACTAGCAGAGTCTGTAGCCTGCTGTCCTTCGTTGATCATTCGAATTTCTTCATCTTCGCCGTCATCCTCGGCCGAGCCACGACCCGATGATCCAGACTGATCGCTTCCAGATAATTCGGATGTTGCTTGTGTACCTGATTGGCCAGACGTACCATATGGAGGGATTTCGTCATACTTTGGTGGTGCGAATTGGCAAGAGGCTCCACCTCCATTAGTTCCATTTAAAGCATTGTTGTTGCCATTGACCCCAACAGCAGTGACGCTTCTAATAGGTATGGTGTCAAAGGCGCTAGGATCTACGTAACTATTTGAGGCAGTAGCATTACTTTCTCCATTCAATCCTGGCTTTGAACCAGGTTTTTTATGTCGGCGATTTTTAATGTGCAAATAGAGAAAAATAGAGCCGAAAGCAATGACAAGTAAGAGTAGAGCTATCAGAAGGCCAAGAGCCCAATCTGCAAGACCATTATTGGCAGCTACGGCCATATTTGTTCCAATGTTTGCGGGAGGGACGAAGGCAGTCGCTCCTCGCGTCACCGTTAAGTCATCATTGTCAACTAGTGATATTTCTACTACTGTCATATTAGACAATGATCCCTGTCTTCCTGAACTGGCACTCACAACTAATCTGGATGATTCTTCTAACGCCATGTCACTGTTCATTAATTTCTGTTTAACTATTAAAGCACCAGTTGTTCTGTTCAACTTGAAGAATGAATGTTGAGATGTCAACTGATAAACAACGCGACCATCGGGCCCCTTGTCTCTATCCGTTGCCGTAACGTAACCGATAACAGTTCCAGGAAGAATCTGAGCGCCGATTCTTATACCGAAACGGTACATTCGCTCTGTGAACTGAGGATAAAATTCATCCCTTGAGTCAATTTCTACGCGAACTTTAACCGCAGCGGTACGGCCGCCAGTATCAGTCGCTCTCAAAGCAAAGGCATAACGATTGCGCTGTTCGTAGTCAAAGGCTGCGCGGGTTGTGACAATGCCGGTTTTAGGGTTAATCGCAAAGAGTTTCCAGCTATCGTCGATGTCGGAAAATCCATTAGCCGCTGCGGACACTATGGAGTAATTAAGAGTTCCGTAAACACCTCGGTCAAGATCAGACGCCCTTGCAGCAAATACAGTCGTGCCGACAGGTTCGTTTTCGCCAACGAACTCAAGATACTCGGACACAGGGAATTTAGGGGAATTGTCGTTTACATCTTCAATGTGTACCCTCAAACGTGCTAGCGCACATAGAATAGTCACGGGATCGCTGTCGCAAGCCATTACTACTAAATGATGAATTTCTGGACCGAGATCACAGTCGAGAGTGGCATTTACTAATATTGCACCAGACGATCGATCTATCCGGAAAAGACCAGCATCGTTACCCGAAGTAATGTCATAAACAATAGTAGCTGCTGGACTGTCAGCGAGGTCGTCATCTTTAGCTCGGAGGATTGCTACGGTATGTCCAAGAGGAGCATCTTCTTTGATAGACTCTTGATGAAGCTCTTCGATGAATCTTGGATAATTGTCGTTTACATCATCAACATTGATTACAACCGTTACAGGATCATCACCAACCAAAGAACCCGTAGTAGTATTTTCATCTTTGGCACCCAAGCGAATAACGTACCTATAAAACATTGTTTATTAATATTTTATATGTCATAAAAATCACATATTTTTTATATAATTGAATGTTACCTTTCTGTAGTTTCTCGATCCAAGGATTTGGCAAGCATAAGTTTGCCTCTGGAGACTTCAAAAATTCCATTTTCATCTCCAGACACAATCGTTCCGTCTAACAAATCGACATCAGAGAGTTTCATTAAGGTAGTTCCTTTCATTGCACTTTCTTTTATCGATACTTTATACTCTCGTCCTGGCATGTTATTTTTCAATCCATTTAATCGCACGATCACTGTGCAAATAGCGCTAAGCGACGGCTTTCCAGAATCTTCAGCTACAATGACTAATTCAATTTCTTTCGACAAAGGCTTGGATAAAGCTGTTCTATTGACCAAAAGAACGCCATTAGTAGAGTGCACAGTAAACCCTTTTATTGGTCGAAGCAATCGATAACGGATCTCATTGTTTTCTTCTGTTAAGTCATCGTCTGTTGCATTCACAGCTAAAACCTCTTGCACATTACCTCGTTCCTCTGAAAAAGAATACACGATTAAATTTAAAGGAAACTTGCAAAAATAAAAAAGAATCACTAAGTAACGACAAAATTGACAATGTGACTACAGTCTACATTGAAAAAAATTATGAATATAAAAAAATACGCTAAATACTTTAAAAAAAATAATACAAATCATTGAAATGCTTTTACATTTCAACATCATTGTTTTGAAATGCAGATTATAAATACGATGAGTAATTCAATTATTGATGTTTATCATTAAGTAAATAGTACAATCAATAGAAAACATTTAAAGGCGTACCTGACAATGTAATTATGTGAGCAGCTTGTTCGAAGCGAGGTGGATTATCGTTGAGGTCCGTGACTCTGATGGTCAATTGTGTAGTCGTTTCGTGCAACCCATCGCTTGCGATAACCATAAGTGTATATTCGGCTCGAGTTTCCGCATCAAGTTGACCAGTAAGGACTACCCGGCCACCATACCTATCAATGCTAAATGGTACGGGATTACTTGAGTTTCCGAAGCGGTACGTCAAAGCTGGTGAGCTGTCCACGTCATTGGCTGTAATAGTTGTTAGAATAGTGCCAGGCGTTGTATCTGCAAAACAAAATGAAAAGTGAATTTTAATATAAAAATCTCAACATGCATATATTTGAACCTATTTTATCAAATTTATGGTTCAAATTTGTCTGCAAAAACTTAAATATCAATCACATTTTAATTATTAGATCATAAAGAGAGTACGTAAAAAACAAATCATTTCCTCAAAATGAAGATATATTGAATAACAGTTTTTAACGCTCACCTTCGGGAACTGAAATCATCTTGTGCTCCGGGAAAGTTGGTTGATTGTCGTTGATGTCAATCACCCTCACACTAAGGGCAGTCGTTCCAGTTAACTGTGGGTTACCCTGATCGGTGGCAATAATTGTCAAACGATATTTTTCTCGAATTTCACGGTCAAGTACTATGTTGGTGCGCACTACACCGCTGTACGGTGGATTTATCGTGAATGCATTGTCTGGGTTACCATCTACTATGTGATACAAAAGTTTGCTATTCAATCCTTGATCCATATCACTAGCAGAAAGCTGTGGAGATATTAAAATATTTAGATTGTAGTAATTAAAATACATAAAAAAGTGTTCGAGTGAGGTTTTGTGATGATACCTTGATAACGAAGTCTCCTTTGGCGTTGCCCTCAAGAACAGTAGCTGAATATTGTGTCTGAGTGAAAATAGGTGCATTGTCATTGACATCAGCTATCTTTATGACTAATTTTGCGTAGGCTTCTAGCGGTTCCGGTCCGTCAGTCCTTGCAACTAAAGTCAGGATATATCTGGAAGCCTCCTTCGTCTGCTCGTTATCCATGCTGTTCATCCAATACTTGTCCTGAGCATCGTGATCCTTGCCGTCCATGAATCTCGCCTCGCTTCTCCCGACGTCATACCGCAATTCCGCGTCGAGCCGCGAGGGATCGTTGATCCTCAGTACGCCAGTTTCCTCGTCGATGAGAAAGATCCTCTGATCGTTTCCCGAGCCGATCGAGTACGCGACGTGCTGCCTCCTGCCGTCCGAGCGCACCGCGGTCACCTGGAGAACCTCGGTGCCGGCCGCCGAGTTCTCCTGGACGACGATGTTGTAGCTGTCGTTTTGGAATTTGAGCACCGGAGCGAGATCGGAGAGGTCGCCGATGCGCAGCTCAATCAGGCCCTTGGCGCTTAAGGGTGGATTGCCCTTGTCGGTGGCGAGCACCTCCAGCCTGTAAACGCGTCCGTTCTCTTGGGCGAGGGACGAGGTGACGGTGACCACTCCCGTGCTCGGGTGTATGCGAAATTTCGGCTTGTCCTGCTCGTTGACGAACGCGTAGACGATCTCGCCGTTCATCCCCTCGTCCGCGTCGCTGGCCTTCACGCGCATTATATTCTGCCCCGGCTGAGTGCTCACCGGCACAAGTGCTTTAAATGGATACTCCTCGAATATTGGATGATTGTCGTTTACGTCGCTAATGTAGATCTCGATGGGCACCGAGGTTTGCTTCGCTTCGTACTTGCCACTGTCGGTTGCCACCACCAGGAACGAGTAGGTACTCTCTGCCTCGCGATCTAAAGGTCTGTGGACACAATGCATATTGTCAGATTTTTATGTTATGAAAATAGGTCAGAATAACAAAATAAGTCAGAAATTAAATAATTTTGAAGTTTCTTTTAAGCATTGTTGAAAATTGAAAAATGAATGAAATCGAAAAATTAATATTTGGAATCTTAAATTTGAATTATTAATTACCGAAAAAGATATCAAATTTTATTTTACTTGAGTAATGTACAAACTGATTAATAAAATCTAGAAACATAAGAATAAAGAAAGATGGAAGAACCTTTAAAGGAGTGGATGGTGAATTTCCAAAATTAGATACACACATCTCCAAATCTGTTACATTTTAAAAGAAATAGAGGCTCATTTATAAAGGATATGTTTACACAAACGTGTAAAACATTTACGAGAAGTTTATCGGCATAATTTAGTTTTTGTTCTAGTTTTTTCCTTACAGATAACCAATTATAAAGTGTCTATAAACATTCGATCATGGTAAATGCGTGCAAAGAAAGCATTAGCCGCCTCCACGATTACACGATATATTTCTTCGTGAGTAAGTAAGGCTAAGAAGCAGATCGTACAACGACCTTCCCATCATTCGCGGGCGGTATATTATACGAGCCAGAATTCTCCTCTCAAGTTTTACGACCTTGTATAGAATCCAACACTACCACCGTGTAAACTTTTTCTTTTTTTTCCTTCCTTCTTACTTTATACGCGCTGGCTCCTATCGTCAGTTTTTGCTTTTGTGACTTTTTTTTTACGAGGTCGTTTTCTTAATACGCCGAGTATTAATAACGGATTTTAGAGATGTATGATACGCACAGCGGCGGACTAAGGTTTCAGTAAAGAAGTATAATAGACGTTTATGGGAAAATATTTTTCGCTGAAAAAAATTTTACCTCCGAAATCAATCTTGCATTAAAGAAATAAATTGTTCTTATTTTCAGTAAAGCAGGCTAATGAGAATGTACAAGCTTTATAATGTAAATTGTGAAATACGCGTGATAAAAGTTATAAGAGGGTACTTTTTTCTGGAATCTCCGAAGTATTTACACCTTTGCTCTGAAGCTTGTTTCATTCAATTAGAAAATTTTTAATAAAATACAATCATCACGAAATAATGACATTTTAATGAATATAAGTAGTGTACATTTTTCATTTTCACCGAATTAAAAAAGATCATCAAAGATGTATTATTCGAAAAATGAAAAGTTTTCTGGTAAGCAGAGGAAAATATTCAGATGAAATATATTTTCTGACCCAACCCTGGTAGGAAATTGAGGGGTTGTTGCCCATAATATGTTATATTTTATCTTAAATGGGCAGATTGTCTGCTATATTATACCCATATACGCCAGTAACAAAACGACGTTAAGTGGACAGAATCTGGTAAAAATTATGTTGAACTAATATTGGAAAGGATTTCAAGTTATGGAATGAAGTATTTAAAGAGGTTTAATAATAAAAAAGTTTAATAATTTATATTTATTTAATCGATGTGAAATTGGGACGGCTCGATATCTTTTTCTAACCGCCTGATGCCTTTTTCCTATGGGAGTTGGTGGATTTTTCGCATGCTAGAGCGGACATGAAAAGAGCAACGAGCGGTTATAGATTATAAAAACACATCGAGCCGTCGCAATTTCACATCGTTCTGTTACGGTATTCACGTCGGTAATATCGATGCGACATTACCATCGATATCGACAGAAAAAAGACCGCGTGGTTCTCCCCGTGTAAACATTATTTGGGCAGATTATGCTCAATTGCCATAACATATTATGCTAAGAAAGTATGGGCAACACTTGGTAACTTTTGGTAAATTTCCTACCAGGGATTTGTTCATGATTTAATATCAAATGGATAGTAAATTTTTCAGAAAACTTCAATGTACATGTTTCTCAAAACAAAGACTGGAAACTCACCCAGCGGTTGTGATGACTCCTGTGAGATTGTCAACTCGGAAGAGCCAAGTCGACTCTTCAGCAATGGAGTAAGTGATCTTGCCGTTGACCCCCTGGTCTGGATCGGTCGCTCGTACTTGCATGATGCTCGATTCGGCCGGGACGTCCTCCGAGATAGTGGTGGAGTACTTTCCCTGGACGAAGCTGGTGCCGCCGTAATTCCCGGCGCCGCTACCCGTGAACGATGCCCGCAATCGGGGATCGCTGTACTGATTGTGCAGAAAGACGGGCGCGTTGTCGTTCACGTCGAGCACTATCACGCTCACGTTGCAGCGGGCCTCGAGGCTCGGCCGGCCTTTGTCCTTCGCCGACACCGTCAACGTGTACTTCGCCACCACTTCGCGATCCAAGCTTGACGACGACAGGACACCCGACACAGGGTCTAATTTGAATTTTGAACCAATGTTGCCACCTGCAATTTTTTTTTATTAATTTTGTTTCCTACATCAAACAGATTTCATCGAATCTTTTTTCTTAACTTCGAATTCTAAGTGATTTCATGAGAATGTACTGTAACTTCGAGAGATAAAAACACGTAATATTTCGATTCTATACAAATAAACTTTCTTCAATACCTTAGGTAACTAAAATCAATTACTTTTGTGATCTAATAAACACAATATATGACACCCCATTTTAATAAATTGGCCCACCATTTAAACTTTTTAAATAAGCACTTTGGGTTTATCTATTCTATAAATAAGGGTCGGAGAGAGAAAACTTTGACTGACCTTTACATTGTCTTTCAAGTCGCTCTGAAGGTCATTTGAAGGTTAATTTTAAATCAAAAATAGGCGTTTACATATAAAAAACAAAAAAAACAAAGTTAACCTTCTAATGACCTTCAGAACGATATCCAAAGTCGACTTGAAGGTCATCAAAGAAAGACCTCATCCTATCCCTACAATTTTTGTCGTAGCCACTTTTTTTCAAAGTAGTTATTTGAAAAGATAAAAAGGATCTTAATTATCATGGTAGAAGCCAAGATCGGTAAGTATGCGGTTAGTAATTGGAAATGGAGGGCTTTTGCTAATGAGAATTATACTTACTTATGATACTGTAGAAAACTTGGCCATTTTTACCCTCGTCCGCATCTGTGACAGCGAGGGTATGGACAACAACAGTTTCTTGGTTTTCAGGAACTGCGAGCGTATAACACGAGCCGGGCCTAAATTCCGGATTGTTGTCGTTTTCGTCTAGCACGACGACTTCAATGGTCGTAAGGTCTAAGAGTTTACTAGATCGAGCGAGCACTGGAACCAAGTAACGATCTGTTTCTTCACGATCCAGAGGTGCCAGCAGCCTTACTATACCGCTACTCGCTATGCCGAACTTGTCCGATACCACTCCTTCCGGTATGCTGAAGCTAACATTTCCTGTAACAATGAAATTGTGAATTTGTTAATTAAATTACAAAAGTAAGAACTGTATTTAAAAATAATAAGTATGTTACATATATTTTTTAATACAATGCGGTTCTGTAATGTTTAATACTTATAAAATGTTAGTAATATGTTAATCACTTTTGCTTACAGTGAGAGACTATTAAGAGTACTAATTATTCATAATGACTATCGCTTTTTATTCTTTTTTTTCAGACAAAAATCAATGACATTTTCGTGACTGTCAATGACATTTTATATTACTTTTTGTAGAATGACCTTATAATTTTTCGATTTTATTAACCACAAAAACTCGAATAGTAGACATCGGTTCATATGTCTCCCTCTCATTTTGGATTGTTTCCAATAAGGGCTGCCTTAACGCTTTCTATCCACGAATTACGCAGGACATTTTAAAATTACCGCCAACTTTTTCAGCGCGTTTAGTACAAAGCGGAGTGATCCAAGCGCACAAAATTAATACCGGGCTGGGATTCGCTTCCGGACACTCTGAAGCAAACGCAGCAAAGGAACAGAGCCGCGCCGAGGGAAGCGGGTGTCGGTATGGATACGCTGGTAGGAGCCGTGATTTGCCTATGCGCGAACCGTACCAGGCCACCGACTCAATGATATACGCAGCCATTGTTTGCAACCCCCGCCTCGCCTTAGCCTTCTTCCCTCCGCGGAGTCCGAACGGATTGCTCCCCTGCCCTTCACATTATCCAGCAGGAGAAGCGATCTTCCTTCGTAAAATTTAGTATTCTTACTTTTACGTCTTCGATTCATTTCAATTTAAAAAGTCTGTTACTAAGACGCCATTCTGATATTTTTGCATTACTGAAGTCGGTAGATACGAATCCGGTATCCAGTTATACATTTAATCCCATCACGTCAAGTTCAAGGTCACTTCAAGGTTAAATTTATTATTTGCACGAAAAGTCAATTTTTAACGTCAGATTCTGGGGAAGAGCGAAAAATTTTACGTTCCGATATTCTCTTCAATTGGTTATTATGTCTTCTGAAGGTCACGCGAAGGTCAAAAACTATTTGTATTCAATTGCAGCCACAGAAAAGGTAATGTTCCCAGGCTTTTGGAGGGAAGCTGAACTGTAAGCTTACTTTTAATTTCTGCATGTATCAGAACCGCATTTCAAGAGATTCGTTTTACTAGTTAAAACAATGTAAAATCGGTTAATAGAAATTAGAAGCCTTACCTTGATCCGGGACAGCAGCTCCAGCAACGCTTATAACGTCGGAGCCAATGCGAAGGTTCTCAGAGACTTTGGCGACCGGGTTAGGAAGCAACAAGCGAGGCGGCCCGCTGGTTTGGCCTGCTGCCGTGGTCAGCGTAAGTCTCAAGGAGGCTTTCCGCGGCGGTGTGCCGTGGTCGTTAGCTGTGATCTCCAGCTCGGTAGGACGCATCAGTGGCCGCACGAGGGTCACTAATCCAGACTCGTAGCCCACGGAAAAACGACCCTCCTCGTTACCCGAGCTGATCACGTAAGACACTCGGCCGTTATCACCAGCATCCTTGTCTACTGCTACCACGCGTAGTACTCCAGTACCTGTTACAATCACATTTCATCAGCATTTCAGTCTCACTAAAGTTGTAATATTTTATAAAAAATTTAAAGCATAACTTATTTACAGATGAAAACAGACAAGGGATGTAGAGAAGTGTATGAATTGAGGTATGGGTCACTTAATAGAAAATTAACCATAAACTGACTAGAACATCACTGATTTTCTAAATGTTAATTGGTTAATTTATGATTAAAATTCTGACCAGAAAAGAAACCTTGTATACTAGAGTCTGATGTGAGTCAGGTTCTGGACAGAATCTGATCAACTCCGGATATAAACAGATGGTGACTTATCCATGCGAATATCGCTAAGGTTCATTGGACTTATTCTGACAGAACAGTTACTTTTTTTGCATATTCTGCACTTCTATAAAAAAATTGTAAGTATCCCATTCGAAAATATGCGCAATGATCTGCTAACTCTGCCATTTGAGCTAGCACGCATGTTTACCAGTTGTTCACTAGATTATTAACCGGCTAGAAAAGATGGTAAATTTTCTACCAGAGAAGCCATATAAGCTATATTTAGACAAACCAAAAAACATAATAAATAATATGAAACATACCAGGAAGTACATCTGGCGCAACAGGTATCTTGGTGGACTCCGGTGCGACGAAAACGGGATCGTTGTCATTCTGATCGAGTACGAGGATCCTGACGGTGACGGTGGAAGCCAGCCTCTCCGCGGGTGGCGCCCTGTCCTCGGCCTTGAGCACGAGCGTGTACTCGGAGCGTTCCTCGCGATCGAGAGGCCGCGCGAGTGTGAGCGCACCGGTGAGAGAGTCGACGGCGAAGCTGCCGGTGGCCGGATGCTCGGCCACCAGTCCGTAACGCAGGTCCCCGTTGGGCCCGTCGTCGAGGTCGCTCGCCGTCAGATTGTAGATGGTCGAGCCGATGAGGGCGCGTTCCGACACCTTGACGACTATGGGATCCTGCGGCCACCGGGGCGCGTTGTCGTTCGCGTCCTCGATGTTGATCCTCACGGAGACGGCCATGCTCTGGGGGTTGCCGATGGAGGTGGTGTCGAGTGCCCGGATCTCCAGGTGGTACTCGCTGATGTTCTCGCGGTCGAGCGAGTTCGCGACCACCAGTTGGCCGGACACGCGGTCCACGTCGAAGGCGGGCATGCCGCTGTGCGGTCGGAGGGAGTCGAGAGTGTAGGCGACTCGACCAGCGGGACCGGCCCCCGATACAGAGCCCACCGCGTGGCCGATGCTGGCGTCCTCGCGGACCTGTCGAAACAAATTCGTAAGCATCCTCGCGTACTCTGGTGAGCGTTTTACGGGGCCAATGAAGCTCTTTTAAAGGGTATAATAAATATAAACTGGACTGTGGATTGTGGTAGTGATTAAATTTTATAGGCTCTTGATTGCCAGAAATTTAAATGTTTGCTGAAGCTATTTTGGTGCGTTCGAAGCTCACCGCAGTGAACGGATTTCTGGGAAAAAGTGAAGCGAGGAACGGTATACCCGAAGGACGTTGTTCTTAGGAATAAATCTGGATAAAACACGCTGCTCATTAATTTCGGTTAGTTTCAGGGCGCAGACTTTTTTCTGTAGAGTGCATTCTGGAGTTTATGGGGGTAGCAGTGCCGCATTATTATCTTTAATTGATGAAATTTAAACTCGGACTTTAAAAGACTCGGTTCGAATCACTTCATCGAGCAATGAAATTAACCTTTACGAGAGCTGCGCGTTTGAGTGGTGCTTTTTAGATAATTAAACCCGCACCCCGTCACCTTGTGAAAAATTCTCTTCACTTTTGCTAACATCGTAACAAAGGCGGAATTTCGCATCTGGATATAATTTCTCAATGTATTTCCAGAATTTTTCAATTGCAATTAATGTAATCTCCGACTGTTAGTGATCATTTCGTTTTTGAAATTTTTTTTTTTTTTTTATCTCGCAAGTTTTCGAAACGAGACAATTTTTTCAAATCTAAAAATCGTAATTAGAGCTTTTTCGACTAATAATTGACGTGTGCTACTCTACTTCGACTAATAGGACTGAATCTCGCAACATTGAAATTTTAGCCCTAGTCTTGCCATTATTTAGACAATTAGAAGGTCAACAAAGAGCTGTTAAGGAAGAAATGTATCACTCTAGAATCCTTGGAGGAAAATTTTGAATCCAAGTAACGAATGAAAAACAAATGAAATGAAAATTTTAATCCAATTGCGTGGAATTGAATCCTTTAGAGTCGAAGATTGATACTTTGAATGAAGATGTAAATAACAGCAAGTCTTCGTGTAGGATTTATTTTCAGTTGACTCCAACCAGATTGAGAAGCGAGCCCACGCAAGCGTGCAAATCCAAGTAGCTGTGCAAAATTTTGCGAACGCGCCACCTCATATTTTTGTTCTCTTTACAAATTTTTCTGATTTTATAGTAGATTGTATTTATAAAATTGTTAGATCTGAAAGCGTTATCAGGAGATGATTCTTAGCTTTTAATCAAATTTCTTTATAAGTATTTGAAACAGTCTGTCTTCAAGTTAAGATAAGCTCGTTTTCAATCTCTAATCTCTATCCCACACTCACCACAAATTACTAAACAATCAATATGTTTTCTGGTTAAGTTTTTTGTTTGTTATAGTATAACATTCTTAAGATTTCAACTTGAATTCATTCTCACTTGGATTTAAAATACGAATCCAAAGCAGTTGATAGTTTTGATTCGCCACTGGGAGTCAAAACTCAATCTCTTGGATTCAATTCTCACTCCAAGGATTTTAGAGTGTATAAACAGTAGGTGTAATATAGGGCAAAGTGGTGGAATTAGACGGTCACGAGGGGCGATACGTACGTTGAAGGTCAGGCTGCTACTGGTGAAGGTCGGCCGATTGTCCGCCAAGGCGAGCACCTCGACGCGAAGTGCGCGCACGCTGTGCCGGGCCGGCCTACCGGCGTCGCTCGCCTTCACCGACAGTCGGTACACGTTGCGTTCCTCGTGATCAAGCACGGCCTTGGTCTTGATCATGCCGCTGATGGGGTCAATGCTGAAGACGTTGTAGCCGTCCGAGTCACGATCTGAAACAGATTAAGGCGTGAGCCTCTAGTCGCGTGCCGCTGAACTTTTATCCCCCTCGATACTGCCAGCTCGGATATATAGATATCCCCCTTCGTCTTTTTTACTCTAGTCCCGTCCACACGGAGAAAAATACATGTCCAAATATTGCTATAAATTTCTACAAAAATTGTTATAATATGTGGTAACGTGAGGAC
>JAXIUT010000025.1:192786-207125 GCA_035586675.1 Eurytoma californica
TGTCCCCGCACTAGTTTATATTATAGTAATTTTTGTTAAAATTTGTAGCAGGATTTGCACAAGTATTTTTCTCCGTGCAACCTCGATAGAGATTCCATTGTACAAAATTCGCGCTCTATTTTAATCTTCAAAAAAATTATTTTTGTAAAGAAAATTAACGTTTTTTACGCGCCAAAGTGGATACTCGATTACGATAATGCTATCACCAATCATATTTAAATTAAAGAAAAAAAAAATAATAAATAAATAAATATAAAAGTGTAATAGCCGATAGAAATTCTCAGATGAAAATACGTTGAATCATAACTTATCGATTACGGATAATATGATTGAAGCCGTAAACTGTTGCATTTCATTGTGCGACTCTTGAATCAATTTGTTCATCTCGAAGACGAGTAAAAAAAAGAGGACACAATAAAAAGGGGTTTATTGACGTTCGAAAAAGCGATTGGCGAAACCGGTTTGCGAGAATGAAACTATCCGCTCGAGCCGCTGAATGGGGAATCGAACGGTCCGCGTCAGCCCGAGCGAATGAAGAGGTCGTACCTTTGAGGATGGTGTAGGTGACGGAGGCGTTCTCGCCGAGGTCGTTGTCCAGCGCCCGGACGCGGGCGACCTCCGTGCCGGGTGGCTGCTCCTCGCGCACGCTCACTACGTCGCCCTGGGGGTCGACGATCTCCGGCGAGTTGTCGTTCACGTCAAGCACCCGCACCTTCAGCGGCACCCTGGCCGCCCGCGACGGCGTGCCCTGGTCCCGCGCCTCCAGGACCAGCTCGTGCACGGCCTTGCCCTCCCGGTCAAGAGGCTCCCGCGTCGTTATCACACCTGCGGGAAGCAAAACGTTCGAGTTAGTGCGGAAGGGATGCGCTGTGTTAGCAGCACTTCTAACGAGGATTTTTTTTCTTTCGAGTCTTGAAGAGAGAAGTCGAATTGTTTTGGCCGGTGCAAAAATTCTGAGAAATGCATAATGTGGGCGAGAGTAAGAGATGGCAATAAGAAAGGTAAAGACTAGAACGTGTGCTAATGCGTTACTCGTGTAGTTCAGTCCAGTCTCTTCTAATATTTGGAGAGTTCGGTAACACACTTACTACTCTTTACCTTCGTCGGTATTATGGTATGAATAAAAAAGATAAAGTTTTTCCCCTTACTTTCAACTTACTTCGGCTTGATTTCTTTGCGAATGGACAGTTTAATATAGTGTAATACACTTTCAAAAGCCTTTTAATGTTATGTTAAGTAAATTTATTCTTCTTCTGCAATTAAAGTTAAAAGTTTCGCTATTCGTTATGACAAAACAATTTGTTTAGTGTTGCAGTAGATTGCATCGAAATTTATGTGGACGAATTTTTCAGAAGAAATGCAAAAAGTACTATTTGTCGTGGCAAAAATGAGGTAAAAATTATAAGTTAAGAGTCTAAAAATAGTTAAAGTTTCTATTAGCAATTTTAGTACTAAACATTGCTAGTAGGTGGCGACAGTGATTCTGCACTCCCAAGCGGTCAAAACACCGATCAGATAATGTGAATAATTCCGACAATTGTATTTGTAAAAAAAGTTCTTAAAAAAAATTTACTACTTTAATACAATAGAACCTTGATATATTGCCGCCTCGAGGATGAAGGTAGCCGATAAGCCTCGGGGAGAGTACATGTGACCTTCACGGTAATATAGCCAAGGCAATATATCGAGGGTATAACAACAAGGAACTATAATCATTTCCAATTTTAATTTTTAATGATAATTTTTAATAAAATAACAACATTTATTTGATAGTTTTTTTTTAATTATGCATATTTTTTGTTTAAAGGATATACTCTGAAATTTAATCTTCGTTTGAGTCGATGTCACGAGGTCAGATAACGTCTCTGATGACGTAGCTACCGCTGAATTCTAATCGGTGCGTTTCACGAAATACATTGACGGTCATCAGTCTATTGTGACAATAGAATACTGCTGTGGCGCCAAGTGATATTCTTGAACTAACCTCAAACCTCATTCAACTACCTCATACTTTAGCAGAAGATGTAAACATACTGTGCTTAATATTGTTACACTCAAACATTGTCATATAGTGGTATTCTAATGCCCTAATAGACTAATGATCGTCACAATATTTTGCAAAACGCACCGATTAAAATTCAGAGGATACTACCCTGGTAGCACAATCTGACGCACTCGCGATTGCGCAAGTCGTGCGTAGTCTGATGCAATTCTGACGCAATTTTTCCGCAATTTTATCGCAATTCTGCTGTAATTATGCTGCTGCACTTGCCTTGCAGCAGAAAGGAAGCAGACCGCGTATGGTCTGCTTCCCTTTCCTTAGCAATTTCGAGCGCGTGCAGCAGAAGTGCGTCAGAAGTGCAATCGGTGTGCTACCAGGGCTACGTCATCAATAGAAACGAGAGTTTCGTTTTAAAACTAATAAATTTGATAATCTTTAAGCGTAAATTATTTATAGCATATTTTAAATCATTTCTATCTGACAAGTGATAGTTCTCTATTCGACAAAAAAAAGCTACTGGATTTCGGAGAGACTCACCGGTATCGGGATCGACGGCGAAACTGCTGTTGGGTTGCACCACGGCGTACCGCAGGAGGGCGTTCTTGCCGAGATCCGGGTCGGAGGCGCTGACGGTGCCGACGTGCACGCCCGAGGGCAGATTCTCCAGCAGCTCGAAGGCGTAGAGCTCGCGCTCGAAGCGCGGCTCGTTGTCGTTGTCGTCGAGGACGCTGACGAGGACCGAGGCGCTGGCGGTCGCCGCGGGCGAGCCGTTGTCCGTCGCCAGCACCGTCAGGCTGTACCGGTCGACCGCCTCGCGATCCAGCTGGCCCGCCAGCACGATCCAGCCCGTGTTGGGCCTGACGCGGAACGGCCCGGTACCCTGCAGCCGATAGCTCAGCCGCGCGTTGTTGCCCGTGTCCAGGTCCACCGCTGTCACTTGCACTATCTGTATAAACAATCGTTTCGTTCGTTTAGTTTCTTCCCTTCCATTCATCGCCGGGGATTTCTTATTGCTTCTTCAGCTCATCTATCTGTTTAGATGAATCGCGCGCGCAAACGACCGGGAGCCTCCATGACCTCGGAGATCATTATCTCGCTTCATGAGAAAGAACATTATCTATTATGCTTAATGACGCACGTTACTCTAACTCACGTGCAACCTGAAGAGTGCTTTAGATCAAAATATCAGTTTTTTTCTTTTATATATGCGGACTATTGTTATATTATGCGCATTAGTTTGGCAATTTACACTAGAAAAGTAAGTATGCACTCAATTTTTATATGCTCTTGAAATAAAATTTGGAAAAATACTCAATTATCAACATGTACTTACTACTTCAGAAGGGTAATTCCTTTTAATTAAAAGTATTTTCTTTCAATGTTAAACTAAATGGCCGATTATGGCTGATATTAATTTTTGAGGTTAGAAACTAAATCAGTACCATATTTATTAAAAAAAATTATTTAATATACCGAGAACACAAAGAAAAGTGGCATGGACCAATGCTACGGTATTTCTTCCGAACAGTCCTACGGTGATCTGATTTGAAACTTCGCCCATGACCTTCAAGGTTGTTCCAAGGTCAAGTTCTATTTTTTCAAATGGTACTTCATACTTTTGGAGCCAGAAATTAATGGATATAAAAATTTTACGATGGACTATGGACTATGACTATATTGATCAACCGTTGAATATTACCTTGAAGAACATATCAAGGTCAATACCAAACATGGTAGTAATTAAGGCTTCAAAAACGGACTTAATCTCGAAATATCTTGAAGGTCATCAAAGATCAAATGCAAGGTCAGCCACCGGACTATCCGGTAAAAATCTGATTCAGGCCATTTTTCTATGGGTTGTGTATTTTTCAAATGAAAGTGCATTCGAGTTGAATTGAGTAACTCCACAAATGCAGTGAGATAATTTGTGAGGTTCGGTTGACACAAACTGGCAGGATAAGCAATTAATTTAGTAATAAAGAAATATGTTTATGGTAGAAGACAATTATGAATATATCTGAACATACAGAGAAAGATAAAAAAAATTAGTTGCGATATTAAATTTGAAACTAAGCACTTGCAAAGGATAAACAATGCCTTTTGAAATAAAAGAACGGAAGTAAAGAAGAGAAGTAAATTTTTTATGGATGTGTGTTAGTAAGAGACACGAGAGTGATTAATGACGAACTGAAGAAGAGAGGAAGAAGGAAAGTCTCTCTCATTCTAAGATTCGTTGCTGAAGCACACGTCTCCTTAGCAGTTTTAGTGCCTAAGGCTGCTGGAAGATACCGTTAGGATATCAGTAGCAGCACCGAGTTCTACTTTAGCAATAATCCATCAAAATTTCGCGACCTTAATTAAACTTTAGTTAAACTTTTCAAACAACTCGAAAAAATTTGCGAACAAAGGAAGAAAGGGGACTTCGCTAAGAAGAAGAAAAGTTTGTTATCTCACTTGTGAATTAAGCTTGGCGGCCTCGGAGACTTCCACGTAGTACTCGTTTCTCTCGAATACCGGGGGATTGTCGTTGACGTCTTGAACTTCGACGTTAAGGCTGAGATTAGCGGACAGACCAGCGCCGTCGAGTGCACTTATCAGAAGGCGATGTCGCTGCTGCGTCTCGTAGTCCAGTCGACGAGCGAGGTAGACCTCGCCCGATCTCGCGTCAATGCCAAAAATTTCGTTGCTGTTCTGCTGCAGGGAGTAACGCAGCGGCGTCGCCGGCGTGATGTCGAGGTCGATTGCGTGAGCTACGTAGAGGGCAGTGTGGAGCGAGTGAGACTCCGCTACCGAGATTCTGACGCTGCTCATGGGAAACATTGGAGGATTGTCGTTCACATCTTCTACGATTATCTCCACCTGCAAGGAAACATTAATACATTTTCATTTTTATCTGGTTTTGTTGGCTAATGAAAATTATATTATAGTGTGTAATGCATGTATATGTTACGGCTGAAGACCGAAATTAGCTAAAACTAGGTTTGGTCGGCTAAACTTAGATAAATCCAAAAGAGGAATCCTGAGATAAATCCTGGATAAAGTCGACATCAATTATTAATTTCGGGTTTTAATCGGCTAATTCTACGATTCACCAAATCCCGCTGGATAAAGTTGAGATTTATTTTGTTTCTCTATTTATTGGGTTATTGGGTAATTATTGAGATAGACATTGTCATTGTTGTTGATACTTTCTTTGTCACTGTTGTGAATTCTGTTGGACCAACAATTTTTTTCTGAAACAACTTAGTGTGTGAAAATGTTGATTAAACAGAAAGAGATTTTTGAAAAAAAGTTTAATGCAAAGTTTTCTGAAAAAAAGTTACAGGTGGTGCTTATCTCATTATTAATTAAAAATATTTTGTATCCAAACCCAGTCAATTTTAATAGGTAAGATATTGCTTTTATTTGTAAGCATACTCATTTAACGTTAATTTCCATTTAATGAAACATGAACCAAGTGATTGTCATACAAAATGAAACAATTTTACGGGATATCCCATTATGTCCTTCAAATACCGGCCGTTTCACTCCGCGTGCCATTGCTAAAGTGATATATGTTTGATTAAAGTGATATATGTTTAATGAAATTGAATTTTAAATCCAATTTCATTAAAAACTTATTCTCTAAAATATTGTGATTCCATTCAACATTTATTTAAAAAATTCACAGTTCTCGTCAATTTCAAATGTAAGCTTTAAACCAATTTGCGCGGAGGATCTATATTTGAATGATAAATTGCCATTTCTTGTGAAAAAGGCCTATAAACATCTGTAGAGAATATAATTACGTTAAAATTAATGAACCTCACACGCGCGAGCAGACAAGTGAATTTTTTCGATCGGCCGCAGGTTGTCTGTCATCAATCATCCCTCTCCTACGCCCAACACTAGGATTATTGAACCTGACCTTAAGATTCCGCGCCTCTCCTCCGAGTCTTCCAATCAATTAATGAAAAAATTTTCTAGCGAATCTTGACATTGATTTCTTTACCACGTTAACCGTTATTTTGTATAAAAATAATCTTTGCAGAGTTCGATAAATCAATAACTTACATGTCGAACGATGCAAATTAGGTTGAAATTCAGTACGTGTCAGTGAAGCACGCGATAATTACGAACTTGCGCAATGCCTTTGGAACATACCAACCGGAGTATGGGGTCATTTAAAAGTCAATATTCTTCTCAGCGCAAAAATGTGAAATTCCTCACTGTTCCCACTTGAGTTGTGAAGGTCATTTTTAGATTTAAAGTCAACGGAAAACTGTCTTCAGAATAATATTGCAATAAATTGACACGTGTGAATAGTACAAGCGGAGATGAAAAACCAGCACCAAAATCGGTTAACTGGAAGTTTCCAGGTAAAGTGTGAATACCACGGGCAGCCTCTTACGCCTCCAGCGTATAAATAAGCGCATCTTCGCATTTGCATAAAGTGCTACCTCGGCGAGAATGTCTAAGGTGCTGTCGGATAGGGGGATCGCGCGCTGCGGGTTGTAAATCCGCGAGGTGGCAATTCGCGATCTACAACATGCGTACTTCGCAGCCTGCGCCTAAAGAAGCTCCGTAATTTCATAAAGTTACTTTAATGTAAAGTATTCGCCCTTCGCGGGGATTACAGGATTACTCGGTTAAATCATCGAATTTTTTCCTCTCGAAACAATAAATTTTCTTTCTTTTAAGTAATGAATGCACCAATTTTTTCTGCCTCTGTGGGACTAAAGCACAGTTTTTTTATACCAAAATATGATGAAAGCCAAAATATGAGGGTCTAACACTTAAAATATTCAAAGCAAAAGGTTCCTAAAGTTATCTTTCTTTAAAACACCGCATTACATTATTTTACGATAACTCCGCTTTCATAAGTCATAGAAAGTACACCAAAAAAGTAAATTAAGAAAGAAAAAAAGGTCAACAATTTAAGAGGTTGCGCGTTAAAAAATCTATATTGCTTCAAAAATTATGTACAATTCAATGTGAGTACGTGATAACGAGTATTAACTTTTATAAATTGGATTTTAAATAGATTTTGATACGAATGAAAGGTCGATGGGAAAACTTGCAATTGAAATTTTCGAGAAACTTAAACTAAAAAGCTGAATAACTAACTTGAGTGCCATTTTTTCATATCTAAAAAACAACTAAAAAAACTTTTTGTTCCAATAAAACCTAGACAGACATATTCGGCACATCTCAAAGTATCTAAAACCACTTTTTTAAAAAAAATCAATTTTCCCTCCGTTTTTCCTGGACCCTTCAAATATTTAATCGTAGATAACTTTTGAAGCAATAGAGATTTTCAACAAAAGAATGATGCAAAACATTTTTTCATTAATCATTTATTGCTCTCTTTTCCTTGCCCCTGGGAACGTCAAGCAGAATTAATGAGGGTCTAAATAATAAGTAGAGGTAAGTAGATCAGTCGCGAGAACTCGGGACGGTTCATTTATAACGCAGATAAGACATACGAGTACGGAAAGAGATGGAGGGCCTGTGAATGAATTTTCTGAAGAAAAAAAAGACTGGGCGAGCTGTCAATAGGAAAATAAATTAGACACGCTGTTCTCACCTGGCAGTAGCCGACGGATACGCCGTTGCGGGCCTCGACGCTGAGGACGTAGCGATCGCGGGTCTCCCGGTCCAGTGGTAACCTCGTGCGAATCGCCCCGGTCCCGGCCTCCAACGACAGCTCGGCCTCTTCCGTCACCAGGTAAAACCTGTTCAGCGCGTTACCTGCAAAATAAAGAAAAAAAAGGATCTTTTATTGATTTATTCAGTGGAAATTCTTAGTTCCGAGCTTCGTTATGGCTAATTACTCGTGTACAACGTGCTCTAATAGAGACGTAAATTTCTAGAAGTAAGGTCTCTCGTGCACTTTTTTTCTCGTTGAACTTTTTTCGATCGAATACACCTTCTGATCATGTATTATTTATGCATTTTTCATAACTCCATAAATTTGCGAGCTCATTTTATTCTTCTTTTCTCCTGTCCTACGTTAGCATCCGCTCAGGCCGCATTAGACCAGATATATGTACGGGGTGTCTTATTTTAAAAGTCGCGCCTAAATATTTGTTCAGTATAGCATTAAAAAAAAAATTGTTTCAGACTAAAGTTTTTTGATTCAGTTTGAGCATAGGCCAATGACCTTGAATTAGACTTTGACCTTCAAACCAAGATTATCTGAAGGTCAATTTCTTTTGAGAAGTAAGCTCTATTATTGACTTTACATTTTGAAAGAGCGGAGAATTTTGCGTTTGGATATAAGATCAGGCATCAAAGTGATCCGCGTGAGTCAAACACTGCAAACTTTGATACCTAACATGAATACACATAGGGGTTTTTATTTTAAAAACAAAAGTTGACCTCCAAATAACCTTTGAAAAAGAAGATCATGGTCATATTTAAAATCACTGGTTATAACCTCCTTTGAATCAAACATCCTCTGTCTGAAACATTTTATCTTAAATAATACTGCACTGAATAAATATTTAGGTGCGAATTTTAAAATGACACACCCTGTATGTACAACAAGGAAGACAATTTTACTGGCGATTGAATGGTTTATGTAGTCGTAAACAAATATATTATAACAGTAAATAACAGCATCTGCATAAATTCTCTTAAAGGTTGCTTAAATAGGCGCATAATTATTTTTGCGAAAAGTTACGACAATGGTAATTGCGATAATTGTAGTGTGAAAATGTGTGACCAAAGTGATATCGAAAGCACTTGCGGGAACTTCTGAACAGTTTCTGTACTTGTATCCACTCTATCATGTTTATAATAATAAAAATATTTGGAAGAAGCCGACAAGTCAATTTTTTTCAAAATTGAGTTTATTTGCACATTTAGCATCTTTGAAGGTGGATTCCTTTTTCCCCTGGAAGATCGAATTGTTGACTTAAAATAATACTTTTTGTCCGAGGGCGGAAGAGGATTAACTGTCTTAGGAGACGAAAGTCGAGTAACACTTCTTTTAATTCCTTACAGAATTTTTACAAAAGAAATATATAAATACTCTTTATTATTTACTATATAAATTTTTCAGTTTGTCGTATAGACCGTTCGCGTGTATACCTCCTCCAGCGCCTGAAACAGTGACATTCGTCGTTGTGAGGACAACTGGAATTTTTTTCATATCTTCGCAATTTTTCCAGGAAGAAGGGCGAGGCATTCAAGAGTCATAAAGGAGCGCTACTAGTCGCGTAAATCAGCCTCCGCCTTGGGCTATTCGAGTCATGTCGATAATGGCGCGATTATCGGATCATCGGCCCGGCTTATCCTATCTTTAAGTGATGCGCTATTTACTTGATTGGAGAGATCATCGGGGATCGCGCCGCAAATAATCCCAAGGACGCGTTCTTTTTTTAGCATTATATTATAAAAGATTTTATTGTTCACTTTCGTGCTTTAAGTTGTAATTTCCCTAAACTAGCCATTATCCCGGAGGAGAAAATATTGTTAGCTTCTTTTTTTCAGTTGTGAAAATGGACGATTTGCAGTGTACGAATGAGCCTGTGGGATATAATTGGAGGAACAGAGTTTTTTTTCAGAATGTACCTAATCCGATAGTAGCCAGGGGAAAATGTATTCTAAATGGTAATTTTTAATAAATGTTTAATTTTTTCGAGATAAATTAACTTTATCTTATCTATTATTGGAAATAATTCAATTTTTCTTTCATTGTAATTTATATTTACAAAAAAATTGTTCTCCTCATTAGAGTTATGTTAGATTTAGACCTTTGAATACAGTCTCCATCTTATATTAGATATATGCAGCAACCACCTCGTAAAAATGTCTTAATAAGTTAATTGAAAAAAGGTGTAGGGCTTGTTTTGGCGCGTATAGTATATATATGCTTCGGATAAGCGTAAAATTAAATATTTTTCAAGCCATTCTTTTTTCAAAAGAAGCTTCACTTCAGAAACTTTTTTTGAGTACATCAACTCGGTGTATATGGTAAGGTTACAAACCAATTGACGCTGAAAAGAAGTTAATTTCTCAGTTTCTCCTCTTGCTTGAGGCCTTGAAACGATTTTCAAGAATTATTTTCGAACATTAAAGCTTTTGGACGCTAGTACAAATGTTAGTCTTATCAAAATTAATTCACTGCAGCATGTTACGATTATTAACGAAGTTACCCGTTATGATACTTATCTGAAATTGTTTATTGAACATAAAATATTCCACGAATTTCAGATAACTCAAAGCTTGCTTTGATTGCTTTAAACTATCAGAAGGAAGTATATTCGATTATTTTAATTTTTATTGCAATTTTTTATAACAAAGGTGATTGGCAATCTTTATGTATTTCTGTATAAAAGAGCCGAGTAAACGAGGCAAGTGTAGAATATTCTGAGTTTGGTTTGATAGTCATGTCGTTTGTAAAAGGAAAACCTACAGCTTGCGCTGTATTCCTTCTTCTTTTTATCGGAGTTTCTTCTCTTGTTGATCTTGGCGATGGTAAGTATATAATTTTATGCAACTCTGTGCGTAAAGCACTGCTTCACGCACTAGTGCGCAATTTTGACTGTGCTAAATCAGCACTTTACGACATCGTTGCATAAAGTAGTGTTCGATACTCGTGTCAGAAGTGATTTTCGGACTCGTGTGACTGATCACCCTCGCTTCGCTCGGGCGCTAAACTCACACTCGTTCAAAAATCACATCTGACGCACTAGTATCGAAAACTACTATATTGAGAAGATAGAGAAGTAGAATTTTTTTAAATGATAATTTCTTTATGTAAGAAGGCAAATATTACCAGCGTTTCCTGTAAGAACATTTACTTATAACATGTATGCAAAGTTATTAATTAATAAAATTTGTTTTTAAGCAAAGGAATTTGATCAACCTGCACGTGTAAAGAATTTCCAAAATGACATAATAGAAGAGGTAGAAGATGATGATGATGATGATGATGGAAAGGTAATTGGATTTAGACCTAGCTACTTCGCGGGGGCTATTGGATTTGGAGCAAAAGAAGAACCAGATCTAAATGAAGATTAAATTTATTTGGAATTACAATAAAGAATTGCATTAACATACATTGGTTGTAAAGTTGATTTTTTCTTTGTTTCCCGTTCTCGTGTCAGAAACCTCCGCATTTGTCCAGGCTATGTTAGCCACAGTCTGTGACGCTGGAAAACTCATGTAGCAGGTAAAACCTTGCCCTGGACTCCAGGGACTGGATCCCAGGACTCCGGACCAAGTGTTATTCTCTGAATAATGTTTGGCTCGTTATCGCTTGAGAAGGCTAACGGGTCAATTAATTGGCAGCGTTTTTTTCTGAGCAAATTAATCAAATATGCACAAACATATGTGCACGTACGAATACGTAAATGGATAAATTTACTTATGAATTTTCATTCCCTCTCCCATTGCTGAAATCATCATCAGATAATTTATTCTACTTAAAATTTAACATTTTAATGTTATTTAGTTAAACAAGAGAAGAGTTAAAATATCTATCGTGATTTCTCGAAAGAAAAAAAAAAAGATAAAAAGATGACGGTGTAGAAGAAAAGTTATCAACCTTATATTTAAAATACGTTATACTACTACACAGACATACAAATAGTTAACCATCTTTTCCGCCCGATTTACTAATCTAATGAAAATCTGATAAACTAGTGATGATTTCAAAGGTCTGATATACTAGTGATGATTTCAAATTCGGTACACTTACTGTAGTATCACCTCCCACTTTATCGGCGTATGTACGATCGTGATTCCGATGTCATATCGCGGGATTTTCGCTTGTAACTGTTCTATCAGAATAAGTTGTTGAACCGTACCGATAGTCGCGTCGATAAAATTAATGAGACCTTACAATCAGTGTTGATCAGAAGTTTATCAGATTCTCACCAGAAACTATCATCAGTACGTAAGGTTTCCAGCAGGAACCTATACCATAAGTTGACCAGTTACCAGAAAATCAATCACATTCTGATCAATTTAAGGTTAATTTTTTACCAAGGATATAGGAAGAGGAAAAAAAGCGAGGCTGCATTCCGAAAAGAGGTGTGCGAACGTCCGTCCTGTACGCTGTACTTCAGACAGATCGGACGCAGGGACCGTACATAGAAAAAAAAGTTCCGTAAGATCTATTTAAAAGTTAGGTAGTTTTTACATCACATTACTGCAGTAATAGCTGTAGAGTTTATATCCAGTCAAATTAACGTGTGATTGTTCAGTAGTTTTTACTGAACAAATCAAGTCATATTTACGCAGCGCCATCTAGCAGAGCCTGCGTCAGTTAAAACTACTTAACCTCAGTGTTCTTTCTACATGAGAATTCGGTCGGAACTACGCGAGAAGTCGTAAGTTAAAATAAGATTTTTTCTCCGTTCCCTTCGAAGTAAGTTGCTATATTCGAGATATCGCAGTGCGAGTCGAATCGTTGCTCGCGCCAAATTGTCGGGAGATCGAAAACACGCGCGAAGAGAGCGAGAGAGGACGCGGGGACCGAGGAGAGAAAACTCACGGCGATACCCGTGTTATTAACCGACCGAGCCGCTCGAGCGCGATTCCCTCCTTTTTATTCTCCTCTTCCGACGAGGAGGATCGGCGAGTGTACGCGCTTCCGCCTCTCCCCTACGCGCACGCATCGCTTTCCGTGTAATTACAATTTATCGAGCTTCTTTTTGCTCGCGGGCCAGTCCTGATCGGGCGTCGGGGAAAAACAATTTCGTCAGGCCGCGAATCGCGAAGGAATTTACTTCATAGGTATGGCTAACCAGGAGAGGGCACACCCTCCTCCTATCATACTATGCAGAACGATTCTATGATCAAAAATGATGTCAACACGCGTCTCCGGATTTTGTCCCGTGGGATTTAGTAACAAAATAGAAGACATATTCAAAAATCTAGGGGAAATATGCATCAATTATTTTTTTTTTTTTTCAAACGGCATCCGGAACTTGCAAGTTCATCACCTCATCTACGCAAGCCCTCCACGTATCCCTATTCTGCGCTGCCTCCTCCCATATTATATCCCCCATAACTATTTCTAATAGATCCGCTTTAATGTTATCCTCCCACCTACGTCTTGGTCTACCTAAAGGTCGCATTGTCTTTGGTTTGCCCCTCAGAATAAGCGCCACCATACGATCATTTTCCATTCTTATGCATCAATTATTATAACAATAAAAAATAAAGAAGAACACAACAGCTACAATTTAAGATTTTATTGGTGCAAAAGTTTCGTGTCATTAAATATTGCTAAAAAAATTAACAACGAAATTATATAAATTATTATGTAAATTATTCTATTGGCTTTCTTCTCTTTCTTTAATTATACATAAATGTGCACTTTCCTAGTAATAATAAGTAAGGATATTGCAGTCCACCTAAAATTTTATATCTTGCTTTGCAATAATTAAGTTGAAAAGTAGCCAACAGAACGTAAATACCAAATTTGCTTACTTAAGAAAAGTACTTTTTTCAATACAAAAATGCATGCTAGTCATTTTCCCAGACTTGGAAGTCCCAGGGTGTGTTGTGAGGTCTGGCCTAGACCTCATAGCCAGACTTTTGACAGATTAATTTTTTTTTATACGGGTGAAAAAGACAAAGTTTGGGAACTGGTTATTACTTGTTATCAGAGATGATTCCTAATAAATACATATATTAATATAACGAAGGCAGCGTTTGATGCACGAAGATCATTCGGCACGCGCTGAGATATTTACACCCACGAGACGGAGAATTATTGTCGTCCCTTGGAATGCGATGTCGAACGCGTCCAGCGACGAGACGAGGCTTTTTAGAAGTTCGTTGTCTCCTTAATTTGCATGGATGCACCTGCGACACCTTGAATTAGGGAAGCGTCGGTCGCTCGCTTCTCGCGCAAAAGTAGAAATCAGCCGAAACCCTCTCCCGAGCTCCTCCGTCGCTAAAGAGTCACCAGTCGTCCATTCGAAATAATGCCTTGCTCTCAGATCTCCTCCTTTATTTACAATCTGTCCTCGCAATTCCTTTTCCCCTGCATGTTTCCCAAGCACAGTTTGACCCGATCTATCTTCGCTTTACTACATCTTTCTGCCTCTCCTCGTTTTTTTCTCCACTATTCTTGATTCTTTCACTCTTTTTCTCTCCTTTCCCTCCTTTTTTCAGTTCTATCGAAGGTAGAAGAGTGAAAATTTCAATAAATCGTTCTATTCGACTGCAAAATCATTGATATCAAATCGGCTACACTGAGAAAAAAGGTTAGGAAAAATTTCTATTTTTTTCGTAAGAGGGCGACCTACTCGACCTAGTAATGATGTTTACTAAACTCGTAGCAATTTTTACTAAACTAGTAGCAATTTTTACTAAACTTTAGCAATTTTTATTT
>JAXIUT010000025.1:230061-250703 GCA_035586675.1 Eurytoma californica
TCTCTCTCTCTCTCTCTCTCTCTCTCTCTCTCTCTCTCTCTCTCTCTCTCTCTCTCTCTCTCTCTCTCTCTCGCTCGGATGCGCTTTATGAATGCCAGAGGCGCGTTTCCCAGCCGCGCGGGCAATTAATTTAGCGGCGATCGTTCATCACCCGCTCGTGGACCGCGTCCATTCGCGTCGCGTGGGAATTTCGCTGAATCATCGCGCGCGCGCGCGGACACCTAGCGCCTGTTCATTTCTCCGCGTTTCTCGGGGATTACGGGGGGAAAATTTCTGTAAGGATGCCGGAGCCGTTGATACTCGCTAGAGTTATGGCACTTTCGTGAATGGAATTTACACTTTTGCCGATTACGGGAGTATCGGGACTGTGGATCTTGGATATTTTGTTGAAATCGTGAGTGACGTTTACTCACGTTTTAGATTCTAATTGCGCAGTAGTTCATCGGTTAGGAGGTTTAATTAGAGAGTTAATTTCGTATAAATTATAAACTGACCTTGAGAAGAATTTCAATAATTAGTGAAACACGTATTATTACTAATTTTTACTGATGTTAAAGATTTTTTTATTAATTAACTTAATTTTAGAAGGAATGTATTCGTATATAGTTCGTAATAGCATTCCTTCAAATCATCATAATTTAGCACAATTTGCTTTTTAATATGATTCTAATATAAGACATATGAAAAATAAATAATTGAGATATATTGCTAAAAAAATTCCTTTGAAAGTTATTCACAATTAGAAGATCAATTAATTACCAGAATATGTAATAAAATATACCAGCTTATGTATTATGTATTATGCATTATGTAATAAAATATGCATCTGCATTCTTTATCTTCATAACCGATTATCAATAACTTCGGAATAAATTAGTATTCTTCAACCTTGCATATGATTTGGTATATATAATCAAAGATTCATATAAAAACCATATCTGTGTGTTATTTTTTTAAAATTTACCATATTATTGAAAATTATCAATGTTAAACCTTTTACTTCAAAAGTATTGAGCATAAGAGTCGAAAATTTTGTCTTTCTTCGTTTTCGTATATACTTACATCTAAACATCTTCCAGAATTTTGTCAAGATATGTATTCTGAAATTTTAACACTTTCTTAGTATACAGTAAAGTTACTATTTTTCTTTCAAATAAGAAAATAATATGCCCCTAAATTTGAAGCCAGCTATGCTTGATTGATTAGCTAGTTATAATGAGATTAGTAGTTTTAGCTTGTTTACTAATTGTTAATTCTGGTATAAATAATTCGTGAGATTTTCACACAAAGTGGATCACTGATTACGCGTGATACTGATGCATTTCATTTTAAATGAATTTTTACATTAACAACTCGCTATTTTCTATCACTTGTACAGGATTTAGGAAATTTTGTTTAAAAAATAGTATAAAGAAATCTACTGAATGAAAAGAGCAAATATAATGACCGTATGAATCGTAGACGACTTGCCTAGCTGTACTAAGAATCGTTTTTAAATTGGATTTTTGCATGAAAAAATTTTTTTAATTTCATTTTATATGTCTGATAGAACATTGAAAAATAATCGACATGTATTTTTTCTTTTTTCATTTGAACGATTATTAGAAGAAATATCATGCTTTGGAAATCCGCGTGACGTCACATTCATAGTGATTTTTAATAATATGCTATATCTTTGTTAATAATCATTGAATTGAAAAAAGAAAAAATACGTGTCGATTATGTTTTCATATTCTACTAGCAGGATATAATGGAATTTTTCACGCAAAGGCCCAATTCCTCTATAATGAATTCAATTTACTACGCTTCCGCCGATCTTTAAACACCGCGAGGAATAAGTAACAAAGAGCAGTAACCCAGATAAACCTTTTACAAAACTTAATTCGCATTAAATTAGCCCCGCAGCGCAGCAAATATCTTTAATTCCACGCGAGCTGCAATTGAATTCAACGTTAAATTTTCATCACGCGAGCCCAAACCCGCGCAACTAATTGCAAGCACCGCGGCGCGGCAAAAGAAAAGGCCCGGCGAAAAGCGCATTACACCGCGCGGCGACGTGTTCGGGGAAAACGTTACAATTACAATGGCGCGAGAGCGGCGCGCGCTAATGCAGTAGTCGACCATCGAAATTTACAGTTTCAGCGGGCTATATCGAAGCGGTGTGTGTGTGTGTGTGTGTGTGTGTGGTGTGTGTGTGTGTGTGTGTGTGTGTGTGTGTGTGTGTGTGTGTGTGTGTGTGTGTGTGTGTGTGTGTGTGTGTGTGTACGCGCGATTAGACTCGTGCATCTCGCCGGCGGCCCTCCAATTAACACGTCGACCGCCGCGGCATCGCTCGCGATCCCGGGAAATTGCGCGGGGCCCCCGCTGGAATCCAGAACAACGGATCCGCGCGCGGCCCGGCTCCCACGGGAAAGCCTCCATTCGTTTTTGTCCCCACTCGGCCGCGCACACTTGCCGTCCGAGCTGGCTAAATGCTCTCGGCGTTTACAGTTAATCGACGCTCGAGATCTGGATCGCCGATAGGTAAGGGGCTAACGCCTAGGCGGATGGAACACTTTGTTTCCTGCGGACGAATGTAAACAACGAGGGTGAGGAGGTTGGGTGGTATTCATTGAGATGCTTAAGATAGTAGCGGGGAAGTAAATGTATCGGGCGCAAAAAGTCTGATCTTCATCCTCTGTAAGTTTTTTTTTTTTTTAAGAAAAATACGGGACGAGGAGAAATAGGTAATTAGACATTGACATAAACTGGCCAGTTATTGTTTGAAGACCAAAAGTGGCCACTCTCTAAATTTGATTCAGTGATAAGTCTGCAACTGATTCGAGTAAGTGTATATACACTGCAAAATAAGTGAATATTCACTGTAAAATATAAGTGAATTTGATGTTATATTTATTAAGTGAATATTCACTTATTTTACAGTGCATATACACTTATTCGAATCAGTTGCGGTCTTATCGCTGAATAAAATTCAGAGAGCAGTGACTAATCAAAAACTGCGTTTACATAATCCAAAAATTGGCTATTTCTACTAGATTATTCGATTAGATAATGTTGTTGCCTAAAGTCTGTATATTATACTATATTCCTATGACTATACTCATTCCTTATACTCATTCCTGTTTTTGAAAGGATGACAAAAAGATCTACTTGTTACTTGTGAACCCAGCATCCATTGAAGTAAGAACAACTTTGATTTCACTCTTTTGAAGAGTAACATTTTAAGTATTTAGACTGCACCGTTACCCTATTCATGAATAGCTTTAAAGTAACCATTGTAAGTCGGGAAAAATCATCTCAAGGAAATTTCGAGCTCAATGGTCAAACTGGAATTTCTGAATTGCAATCTTACAATCCCACTTCGAAAATGCAAAGTCTGTGTACTTTTACTCTTGATTTATTTTAGTGAACAGCAATTGTTAGTTTTAAATATCTTATTGTAAGAGAGAATTAGAATTCCGAATTACGGGGTATTCAAAGTTGCATACTTGGTCTGAAAAGATGTCGAGGAATCGAGAGGTATTTAGTATGAATTTCTCTATTGTACCACTAGATGAAAGCTTCACTTCCATTAGTAAATTTGTAACTTCGCGTCTTTATTAGTAGCTTTCTCCTCGCTTATTCCGAATGAGCTTACGATAAGGGTTGCCTCCATTAGTCTCACATATACAACTTTTAAGAGTAAAAATCTAAATAAACAGTCCACCTCACAGAACAGTGAGTAATAAGTGAAAATGTTGCTCGTTGAGATTTTTTAAGTAATTTTTTAAGTAATTTAATGTTCAAGTCATTGATTCTAAATAAACAAGATATTCAAGTAATGCATATTATAAGTTAATTATATAATTGATCTTCAATATTAAGAATGGATTCATTACTAAGTATCCGTATATTGTGATATTTTTTAGTTCCAGGGATCACTTGGGATAAACTACAAAGGATAAACTTGGTTACATTATAATACATTAACTGCATTTATATTTTATCTTTGTAAAAGACTTTTAAGTCCATTTATTTAAAAATAAATAAATTAATTAATAAATGAAACAGAATGTGGACTTATACTATGACCTTCCTTCCTTATAAACTCATAGTAGAAATTAGATTATTACTGCTGAGAACAGAGAACACACTCGCTACTAATTCATAAAAGTAACCTCTACAAGTGTGCTTCAGAAGCGCGCCAATGGAGACATCAATTGTCCGTCGCGTAACCTTTGGCAGAAAAACGCCAAATGAGCAGTGAATAATTCACGCTTTACTCGCTCTTAGTGGAGAGCAAGGGCTCGTAAAAGTTAATTGCCCACTCTGGGAGTCGGTGATATTTCAATGCAGGCGACGCTTGAACTCGCGCGCGGCCCTAGAAGCCACCCAGGAGAGAGGGTAAAGAGCCCTCGATGTCAAGGCGGCTCGCGCGCGAATTTGCATGGATAAATTGCAAAAGGGAAGGAGCGTCGAGTGCGACGGGCTGAAAAGTGAATCGGCGAGATTGGGGTCCGCTCCTCGAGAAAGAAAAAACGAGAAGAGAAGAGAAGAGACGCGGAGGTACGAGGTTAAAAAGGGAGATTGGTCGAGAGGAGTTACGGACGCATTACCGCGAGTCGGCGAGGTGTCGAGCATGTTTATGCTCCGGTTCTCGGCCGAGGCGATAGTCCCTAATGGGCGAGGAGCGCGCCTTGGCCCTCCCTCCCCCCCGATATATCCGGTGACCGCGAGGCCTTCGGGAAAATCGACACCTCCTCCGCGCCAGGCGAAAAGCCTCGCGACGCTCCTTTTTGCATGCTACACCCTCGTAAACGTCAGACGCGCGCGCCTCGGCTCTTTCATCATTAAAACCGGGCGCGCGCGCAAAAAAAAGAGTGGCGGCGGCTCTTAAATTACTCTTTGACGATATCGAAGGAGACTAAGTGCGCGCGAAGCATTCATATTTTTCGGCCGACGACTTTATCTCGTAACTGCGGGCATTTGCATAAAATTTCGCGCGACAAATTGATCGACGGCGAGGCGCGTCCCATTGTCGGCGCCGCGGCGAACAATGGGGGCGCGGGATGAAGACGGCCGGGCCTTTAATCGGGAGTGACAGTACGAGCGGCGCGAGGAGCGATCATGACGAAGCCGGGGGGCCGGCGACGAGCGAGTAAAAAGGAGAGCGTCGCGGCAGCGAGGGGGAGACGCGCCGGTTATCGGCGGGTAAGTGCCCTCCCGTGTCGAGATAACGCCGACACCAGGGGCGACAACATCATCCGCGAGCGGCGAATCCTGTACGAGCGTAATCCACCGAGCGACTGGCTAGAGGGGAGCAACCAATAGGTAGCTGCCCGGGGCGCAAGGCCGATTCGCATCGGCGGCGAGACAAACGAGCGGAAAGCTGCTGACAACTTTGGCAGTTTCGAGGAGATTTGTCGGGTACACGATACCCTTAATCTGGTGGAAATAATTTTTGCTCAAAAATGTTCAGTAATGTTCAAAAGTGCGTTTAAAAACCAGCCAGTTCGCCATTCATTTTTAAACAGGTTTGAATGTTTTTAAATAGAAATAACCATTTTCATTTTTTGGCAAGTACATGATAATATTGGAATATGTTTTAACAGAATTCAACAGTTTTAAAGAAGAAGAAGAAGAAATAAATATTTTCAAGCAAAAGTGAACATTTTTAAACAAGAATAAACAATTACAAATAAAAATAAACAAAAATAAACCCTTGTAAACAGAAATAAACATTTTTAAACACAACAAGTTTTCGTATTATGTACTTAATCAAAGCTGAAATTTGAAAAAGTCCATTTTTATCTAAAAATGTTTATTTTCGTTTAAAAATGTTTAAATATGTTCAAAACTGTGATGATAATGTACCCACTGAAAATACAATTGTTTATTTTTGTTCGAAAGTGTTTAAAACTATGTGACAAAATGGTTGATTTTTAAACACTTTTACACACTTTTAAACATTTTTGAACATTTTTGAACATTTTTGAATACTTTTGAACGTTTTTAAACAAAAAATTTTTTCACCAGGGTTGTTATGTAGAAATGAGAGAAACTATGCGATTTGAGAAGAAAGTAAGATAAGAGTGGTTTAATTTTTCTGAAATAGTGATTTTCTTTCACTCTTTTACACTGTGTGAGTATAGACTTATTGGTTGATGAAAATTAATTAGAGTGAAGGGGCAGTACTCCTTATTGACTCTTAAAACTTTTTCAAAAGTTAAGTATAGAAATACATTTAAAATAGTGAACAAAATAAGACACAGTTTAAGAGTAAATCTTATGATAAATTATTTGATGCAAAATCCTACTAATCTACGAGAATAGGCACAGTATCTTTGGTAAGATAGTGGCTCAAGGTATTTCCTAGAGTAGGAAGAATTAGTTCAAGACCTTCATTATTAGCTTAATTATTCAAATAGATCTATCCATATTTTGTTAAGTTCCTTAACCAAAAGTTGTTTAAAAGATGATTTGGAGATATTAGATATATCGAATGGAGGGAGTAAATAAAGGATCCGAGAGACGGTAGCAATAAAAGATCTGGGTAACCTATTGATGTGTCTAAGGTGCACATTATCAGCAATAAGGGACTATAAAGGAGCACTGAGAGATACTCAATTTATATAAGAGTCAACCTTACAAATTTTCGAAAAACGCTTTTTCTAAAAAACAAACAACCTTAATTAAAAAAATTCTAGTCAACACTTAAGAACTTTACGATAGAAATCTTGAAAATTCCCACTTTTGACGTATAACTTCAAATAAAATTACAGAAAATATTTTCATGACTCTCATATTTGAGGTATCCAAAATTTTTTCTGAATGTCTGATTTACTAATTACTCTACCTTATTTATTTTGTGAAGATATATCTCTTAATTCCTTAAACGACTGAACCTTTCTCTAAGCAAATGTACGCTCTGTTCAATAAACGCGCGAAAGTCTAAAAAAAAAAAAATTTCAGCCAAGTTTCTCTTCTCTGTCGCAGACTATGTACACTTGTGAGCTATCCGGCCGGCCCATCTCGCGTGTGCGTATTCAATTTTTACGAGGGCCTTTGTAGATAATAACGAAGATTCCCCGCGGTCGAGTCGAATGTAAAATAATTGGAAATGCTAATAAAAGATTGATTGATTAATTTTTCCCACAAAGCCCCCAATGAGATGATTATTAAAGCAATAGCCGATAAGAGCGAGAGAAGGCCCCGGAACATTGGGGCGCGCGGGAAATAAGCAATAATTAGCAAAGCTCGGATGTTGTTCCGCGGCTTAAATCGCGATAAGAGGAGGGCGCTAAAAATAATGTTTTGTATCTCGGGGCTGGGCAATAAATTTTGCGCTCCGACAGAAATAGGTTTTTTCGAAGATACAGCGAAGATGAGGAGGTGGAGAGAGAGAGAGAGAGAGAAGGAGCTGGCGCTACGAGCCGAAAGCGTATCAAGCCGCGTCAACGCTCTGATGATCGAGCGCAAATTATTTGAGAGCCTCTCTCGCTCCACTCCCTCCCTCTCTTTTTCTCTCCCTCTCTCTCTTTCTCTCACGGAGTAAATGTAGTCCGAGCATCACGTACGGACTCACCTTCCCTCTCGCTCGCTCTTCCTCCTCGCATAATCGCAGCCAACGAGTTCGGCCTACGCGAGCGTGCGAGCAGATATCCGATACCTGTCGGCGTGAAAGCGCGCTCTCTCTCTCTCTCTCTTACGATTTCTCTCTCTCACTCATGGTTTCTCTCTCGTTCGCGCGCGCCACGGGTTAGAAAAGGAGGTTTGGACGTGCGGGTGATTGATCGGCTCCGATATAATGAGCCTCGATAATGACCAGCTCGCCGGACAAGGCCCTCTCTCTCTCAGCCTCGTCTCTCTCCTTTTCTCTCGCCCCGGCGCGAACGGACAACGATGCGCCGCGTCGATAGCGGACATAGGGGTCCGGCCGGGCCGCGAGGACACACGCGTTGCGTTACATTTTTCTGGCCTCCGGGTCCTCGCTTTGGCTGGCGCGGGTAAACCGAGCGATAATGGCTTTTCGCCCTCGACGGGGTTCGCCGCATTTTTTGCTTATAGCCGCGCGCGTACAGGTGCGAGCCGCTCGACTCCGCTAACGATGATTAAAACTCGGCGATTATTTCACGTCAGAGAGTGTGCTGCGATGCCGTTGTTTAAACGATCAGCAAAATTCAATTTTTTCGTACCTTTTAATAAAATGAAGATAAAATTCTATTTTTTCATACTATTTAATAAAATTCAGATAAATACGCAGATTCTTATTACTTCAAAATCATACTTTTTTATAAATTGTATTCTTAACTAAATGACTTTCTGTTATGATGCAATTTAATTTTTGAGTTGAGATGTAAATCAGAAAGATATTTATTAATATATAATACAACATAATTATTAAATATGTAAATTTGAAGAAATTAGAAAATTTTTCATTTGAATGGCTTACTTCATTAATCTATTTAAACAAACAAAAAAGTCTTTGAATTAAATTAAAATATGAAAGTCATATTAAAACGATACGTTTTGACCAACCAATCGCTTCTTTCCTACTATCGTTTGACCAATCAAATCGCTTCTTTCCTACTGTAGTTTTCTTTAAAGAGGATACAACATTTTTAATGATTATTTAATTAATCGATTTAAAAAATTAAAATATAAAATCTACATCGAAACGTTATAAATTTTGGCGCCACTTAACTAGAGGTTTATCCACTAACCAATCAAATCTCTTCTTTAAATACTTCGCAACATCCTGCGGCCATCATTTTTTAACGAGAGAATTCCATCCCGTCCGTTACGATTGCAATTTTTCGCCAAATGTTTTAGACGTTTCTTAATTAATTGTTGCTAATTACCGGATTTGATAACGAGCGGCCGTGTAACGACGCGAAATAAAACACACTTTTCTGCATTTAATTAAAACGGCCGGCGGCTCGGGATTAACGATCCCCATCAAGCGTGCATTTTTCATCAATTTCCAACTTTTTGCGCATATCTCGAGTGAGCGCGCGCGTTAATGCCACAAGAAATAGCAGGAAATCCATCAGGCGCGCAAATAGAAGTCGTCGCTCATCGCGAGATAATAAATTTTTAAAATCGCCGAAGCCTGCCATTTTTACGAGCGCCCCGGCGTGGAAAGTGCTCTGGGGGCCCCCCGATGCATTATAAAAAGGTATATAGGGGGCGCATACAAAGCATATTTAGGCGGAGAGCCGAGGCCGGCCCGGCCTCTCGGTGGAGAGCGGCCTCTCGACAGCGACAGTTGATTAGCAATTTTAAAAGGAACAAAAAGCGATTCGTAATTCGCCGGAAGAAAAAGCGGCAGCGCTAATGAGAAACTGCGCGCGCGCGCGCGCACTCGTTATACCTGCCCCTCGATCGGCTCTCGCTTACCTAAACCGTTCGCTCCTGCCCCTAAACGACGCCAGCTCCTCACTTTTGCGCTACATCCGACGGACGGATTCCTAATAAAAAAAAAAGGAAGAAGCAAACTTGCCAGGCACGTCCTTATAGGATAAGACCGAGATTACATTTAAATCTATTTTATCTAAAATGCCTTTTTAAGCTTTTTCGCGGCTGCAAGAAACTGTTTCTGCTCTCTCTCTCTCTCACTCTCTCCCGTTGATCGAAAAAGTTATTTAATTAATAGTTAATGACTTTACGTTTTGAAATTGTAATAAGTACTCGGGAAATTGTATTGGTGGAGATTTTTTTTGAGAATATGATTTTGCAGATTCAAGCGTTTTTTGTGAAAATGAGTAATTTTTTTTTAACAATTTAACAGCAAGTTTTTTTAACATCTTTCAGACTGGTTATTTGTTTATTTATTCAACATTAAAAGGTTACTGCCATTGCATTAAGAGTAACGATAAAATAATAAAAAGTAGTGACTTTAATAACTAAAAAACTAATTTAATAAGTTGAACATTCTGACTTAATGGATAATTTAAAGTCACTAATTCAATTTTCAATAAATTTATTGAGAGCGTTAAAATTACTATTACATAAAACACATGATTAAATCGGAAATATTGCTTTGTCTATTCTATAGTTTATCACTAAATGGCGATCATCCATCCTCAGGTCATTATGTAATTATCTTAATCACTTCGCATTTCAGATCTTACTTATCAAATCTCAATCGCGTATATTTTAAAAGTCTGTACATAGAAAACCATATCAATAATCTCCGTATTACCGAGGGATGAAGATTTGATCTATAGGATCATTCAATTCTTATAATTCTTTAAAATCATATGCATTTATGGATTAAATTCAATTACCGCCAAATCTAAGCTGTTTAAATAAAACTGCATCTCTTACACCGAAATATTTTCAGCTTTGTTCCTTTTTCTAAATCGAACCGTGAGATTCTCATGCACATTATCAGCAGTAAAGAATCAGATCTTAATTTAACAAAGCTTAATTAAATATACTTCGTAATGGTATGCCTACACAGCAAACGATCAGCATACTACCGAGGGATGAAGGTTTGATCCATGGTATCATTCAATTCTTTTAATTCATTAATTGTGCATGCATTTCAATTTGATGGTATAAATTCAATTACCAATAAGTCCAAGGCTTTAAATAAATCTGCATCCGTTACGCCGAAAGTGGCTCGACCGAAACTGCTCCAGCCTCCTTCCTTTTTCCATAGAATCGAACCGTGAGATTCTTATCGCAGCGCCATTCTAGTCTCTCGCAGCCTCTCCCGTCCTCCGCATGTGGGTTAGCAAATGGCCTTGTCGAGCCGCAGGGTCCGGCGGAAACCGCGCGAGCGAGGAAGGCAAGTATATATAGGGCCTCCTGTCGTCGCCGGTGCGGCGATAGCGAGCGCGAGTAGAGATTCGAGAGAGGCGAAAAGAATGACGGAGGGACGAGGTGCGCGCGCGCGTGTTATTTTCGATGCGAGAGACGGCTTATCTGCATAATTAGTTAGGCCCGGTGCCGGTGCAGCCCGGCGACTCAATTCCGGCCGCCTATCGGACAAGTCCGCTTGCGGTGCGCGCCGCACTCGCGCTGATTTCGATTCGGATCGAGAGCCCATATTTACTCGGCCGTCGCCGAGAAACTCCGGGGACCCCTTTTTGCTATCGCCCATCTCCCCGACGCTCTCTCAATGGCAGCGCGCGCGCGCGCGGGAACTGAGTGCACTTGAATTCCCAAAAGAGCTGCGCTCGCTAGGAAAGTGAGTAGCTCTATTTGCTTATCACATTTGATAGGGGATAACACATTTTGTTTATCGTAGTACGAATTCAGTAATTTCTGTTTACTATCTGAAGGTGAACTAGTGCAATTACACCTAGAAATGAGTGCACTGAGAAAATAGGTTAGGAAAAATTACTATTTTTTTCGTAAGAGGGCGACCTACTCGACCTAGTAACGATTTTTACTAAACTCGTAGCAATTTTTACTAAACTAGTAGCAATTTTTACTAAACTTTAGCAATTTTTATTTAAACTTTTGTAATATCTCACAGAAGTATAATAATAATTATGAAAAGTTTAGTAATCTTTTTTTTATGGTCAAGTAGGTCGCCCTTTTAATAGGAAAATAGTAATTTTTACTAATCCTTTTTCTCAGTGTGAAAAGACGAGTTTTACCGTTAGTGATTCGAGGAACTATTTCCACGAATTCCAGTGGTTATCCACTAACTTAACTACAGAGAGTATGTTGCTATAGTTTTGTTTACAGTTGTCAATTACCAGGTGTCTCAAAAGGAACGGGATGGTTGGATATTTTTTCAGGTGAAATATTTTTGAAAGTGCCCAAAGTCATTGTAGCTACTTTTCATCGAAGAATCTGATGATGACCTTCATGTATTGACCTTCATGATAACCTTCGTCATTTAAAGGTCAACATTTTTTTTAATAGAAATATTCTCTATAACATTGACAATCGATAGAGCGGGAAAATGTTCATTCAAATATACAAATACATATACGCTCCATACATCCAGTTCGACTTTGAAGGTCACTCAAAGGTTACTTAAACATTTGATTATTTTGGAAAAAACTATTCTTCAAAAATGTCTAACCATCTCTGAACAAAATATCCAACCATCTCGTTATTTTTATTACTCCTTGTACATTGGAATACTATTTTGACATTGAAGTAGTTATCGTTGACAGTAATCACGAGAGTAGCACTCATAGCTCTAATCGTAGGTCATCCTTGCAAACATGCCGGACCTGTATGTACGGCGGAGTTGCAGAGGCGGTAGTAAGCTTGGGGGGGAGACGAGATAAGGAGCGAGGGGGCAAATAAAGAAAGCGAAAAGAGCGAGCTCGAAAGTGTTTGTCGCGGGCACACGATGCTCGCTCGCGTTCCGCATACATGCGCACGCGCGGCCCAGTCGCATTTATATCGACCGGGTGATGAATTATTCGCCGGGCGAGAAGACTCCTCTTTTTCATCCGCGCCGACCGCCTCCTCGGGATACGCATTGCTCCTTTTCTTTCCCCACTAATGTTCCCCGGGGGACTTAATGCGGATGAAAAATTCAAGAGCACACAGCTTTCGCATTTTTACCGAAGGAAAAGACGCGTTTCATATAGATTTTCTCGCGCCGCGTCGATCCTTCGGATACACGCGGAGAGGCTTCTAAGTAATTTTCCGTGTTGACATCGAACACGAGGACTAGAATTCGATAAGCTAGCCGCTTCTGTCAGTTTTTGTGCTAGAGAAAAGCAGCATCGATCAATCAGACGACCCTTCCGCCGCGCGCTATCGGCACGCCGCCTACGTATAGGCCTCGGCCTGCCTCCTAATTAACACGCCGTCCGCGGTAACGAGCGGCTGTCGTGCCTGAATATCTCTTTACTATCCCGGGCGCAATTAAACAGTCGCGAGTCCTCCGCAAAGCGCGCGGCTCGAAAAAATTCATCGGGCGGGTTTTATAAAGTGCCAAAATATCTCGGGCCCGCGGTACGTGCGAGAGCGAGGCCGTCGACGGGGTAGAGGGACACACGAGGAGGAGCTAATCAGCGCGCTAATGCACCGATCCGTCATGTCGCACGCGCGACCGAGCCCGAGATAAGGCCGCGTTTACACATTGCACCGGGGACGATCCCCCATCATCCGGACGAGTCCCACGCGCACTTCTCTCTCTTTCTCTCTTTCCTTCTCTATATCTATATACATTTCTCTCTCTCTCTCCTTCTCTATATCTTTATATGTATATATCTATATACA
Source organism: Eurytoma californica (assembly GCA_035586675.1). Taxonomy (NCBI): domain Eukaryota; kingdom Metazoa; phylum Arthropoda; class Insecta; order Hymenoptera; family Eurytomidae; genus Eurytoma; species Eurytoma californica. The sequence continues at coordinate 243,244 of JAXIUT010000025.1, forward strand.
TTTCTCTCTCCTTCCTTCTCTATATCTTTATATGTGTGTATATCTATATACACTTCTCTCTCTTTCCTTTTCGCTCGGGTTCGACCGACCCCGGTGCCTCGACACAACGAGGACGACCGAGAGAAGGCGAGGAGAGAAAGAATTCTTTCGGCGACAGGTGCTCGACAGGAGTACCTTTTCGTCCCGCCTTTCTCGATCGACGCCCCGGCCAATTTAATCGCGTGAGACTTTCGCGGTCCAACGCCTCTCTTTCTCCCCTCCTCTCGCTCTCCCCACGTCCCTTTTTCTCGTTGCTCGTAATTTTCTGACTAATTATTGCAGTATGCGCCACCAGTCGGTCCTCTCGCGTTCGCGCGCTCTCTTTTTTATTCCTACTGCGCCAATTTTCTAATCGCGGGACGATCAGAACTTAATCAACGGGAGTACGATTCGCTTCTTTTTTTGTTTGTTTGTCGTGGGTTCGGAAATCGGGGAATTCAAAATTGTGGCGATTTCTTATTCCTTAATTGTTCGTGATTAAGATTATTAAGCAAGCATTTTTTTTTTGTTTTTTTTTTAGTTTCTGAATACATCGCGTAAATTTAGTGTTGAGAATGAAGAAGTCGTGGTTGTTTCAATGATCATGTGACGATAAAAATTATTTTAGATAAATTTATTTAATAAATAATAGAGTTGGTTCTATCTTAGGACTAATTTTTATGTATGCAATTATAATTTTGCTTAATCTAAAGAAAATAATACTGAAGTATAATATTATGCCGTCAAAATACCTACATTTCGGCATTCCAGCTGATGAGTGAAACGTTTTTTTGTAATAATTTTGAATCGTCTATATAAACGTATTTTATCAACATTTTTAACATACCAGTATATGATGACTATTTAAAGTATATTCTTTATGATATCCTATTTTTTTTTGTTAAGTTCATTGGTATCATTTTTGCTACCTCGAAGATAAAAAAAAAGTGATTTACTGAACATCGGGCTGTATTTGACAGATTTGATCACTGTAAATCACCCTAGTCGAATGAAAATCCTTATTTTTTGTTAAACATTCTATAAACAATGTGTGAAGCTTGTACTTATAATGTTCAGGACTTATAAAATTTCATTAATTAGGTAAATATGAATTTGTTAATAATTATTTTATTTATTACGTTATCCATTGCATCAAGATAGATTTGTCATATTATTATGAATTCATCAGTATAAAAAACTTATTTTCGACATATTTGCATACTATACGCAGATATCTGAACTCTGACGACAGTACTTGTAGGGGAGAGTGGGGCATAGCGGGCCACGCATACGATTTTTTAGAGGCGTATTGTCCACCTGTTCATACAAATTTAATCTGCAACCCATAAACTTGAGGTATCGTACCAATTATTATGTATTAAGTTTAGGGGTTGCAGATAAAATTTAGATGAACAGGTGACCCGCAATGCTGCTCTAAAAAAGTGTGTGCGCGGCCCACTATGCCCTGCTCTAAAGTCTATCTTTTATCAAAACACTTCCCACTACTTCGTGTTTACAACTTGGCGAAACTCATAAACAGAGTAAACAATAGTTTAACCATAACCTCGTCGATCAAACTCGAAGAACCCGAAGCAACGTCATTTTTCATCCGAATAAGCAGTTCGTTACGTAGACCGGGGTTGGTGCTCGAAGCGCGGAAAACAATGAGGCAGCAGCAGGCAACAGAAGCGGCTAGACACTGCAGAATGCATTAAGAGCGCGATCACGTTCCCCGAAGGTGAAATTACGAGCCGCAGTATGGAAATGAAAGGACACGGGGCCCGCTTAGATGATATTTCTACGACGGCATTGTTCGCATGATAGATCGTGCGCCGCACGGGGAGCCCCCGCGAACGAGACCGAGAGAGAGGCATTCGTATATCAGCTGTTTTACGCCGGCGTACACGCCGCTACTATCAGTTACGAAAGCTTCGGCTGTGTATGCACGTCCCGATGGCTGCTTTAATACGCGGCACTCCGTATATCACGCGCGCGGGGACTACTCTTACATCTGCTAATTTCTTGCCTCTTTTTTCTTTCGTTCGTACGTATAACCATCGAATACTCCAGATAAGCCTATTCCCCGGAGTAAATCCTTTTCTGCCTTGTTTGGTAATTTATTCGCCGGTAGATAAACGTCGAACACGATTTTCTAATCTGTATGATGAACGTACGTAGCGCCGAGGCGTGTGCGCTTCCAATGCTCAACGGTACATACGAATACCTTTATTATTACAAATAATTTGCTGGGCGTAAGCTGCCGAGAGGCGAGCGGAAATTTTTGTGATGAATCGCGGGGGGACGAGCGCGGAAAAATCGCAGATTATTTGAGAGCGCGCATTCCGCGAGCGAGCGGCTTTTAATTAAATTCTGCGATGAGTAAAAACGAAGAATGTAGTTGCAGATGCGATCTGATTGCCGCGATAAATAAAAGAAAAGCGCGGCGCTGCGGTGCAGGAACGAGGAAAGGAAAAAAATTGAGCATGAGCTCGGGGTATAATGCGATACGTACAAGAGTAAAGTTCAATTACGTCTCGGCTGCTGTCAGCTGCGCGCGCGCGTTGTGCAAGTCTCGAATGGGAGTTTGTTCACCTCCGCGCGATCGTGTAGATACGCCTTTGTAGCAATTTTCCGTCGATTCTAATCTTCGCGTTTGTCAGTGCGTCTTGTGAGTCCCCCTCCGAGGCTCTTTTTTTATCGTTCAGTCGCTGGGCCCAAAAACGAAGCGACTACCTCCTCGAGTGCGCTCGCGCGAGTTGCCCGGCGTTTTCCGAGGCTCTCGTAACGGTGCGACCCACTCGGTGTTCACGCGCGAGTTATGAAATATGCACCGAGTTCGTAATTTAAAAATGGCCGCGGCACGCTCGCGGAGTTAATACTTATTATTAGTCTTCCAAGTCAATCGGGAATCGGAGTCAATTCAATTTAACTTCTCTACGAGCATGGGGTGATTTTCATTTAAACTATCGACCGTTACTTATCGATAATTAACTTAACGGTTAATCTCCTACATCAAGGCCTAAGTATGAAAGATAAGACATCTTTTTGAAAGACAAAAATTTCTTGGTACTGAAAGTGTCCACAGCGAGCCGATGGCTTAGCTAAAGAAGGTGATATCTTGGAAGTCGGTTGGAGAAGATGCTAACTCGTAAATCAGTTGGAAAAGACATTAACGCAGAAATCGGTTGGAGAAGATAATCGCTCAGAAATCGGTTGAGACGATATTCATTCAGAAATCAGTTGAAGAAGATATTGACATAGAAATTGTCTGGAGAAACTGCTATCTTGAAAATCAGATGTAGACGATATTAATTGGAAAATAGAGTGAATGTTTACTCAAAACTCGATTGCAGAAGACGCTAACTCAGAAATCAGTTGGAAAATATGTTAATTCAGAAATATGTTGGAAAAGATATTTATTCAGACTTCAGTTAAAGAAGCTACTTCTTAGAAATCAATTGAAGACGATATTTATTCAGACATCAGTTAAAGAAGCTACTATCTTAGAAATCGATTGAAGAAGATAACTCAGAAATCGGTTGGAAAAGGTGCAAACTTAAAAATCGGATGAAGAAGATATTGTCTCAGAAACCAATTGGAGATTTAATTCTAGTCGAAGTCGATTAGAAAAATTGCTAATTGTGATTTCGGATGAAGAAGATATTGACTCAGAAATCGGTTACAGAAGATGCTATCTCAGAAATCAGCTGGAGATGATGCGAACTCAGAAATCGATTGGAGAAGATAACTCAGAGAGCAGAAATCGGAGCTGCTATTTCACACGCGTACAATAAGAATTAGTTTTTTCTTAAAGCGCATTTCGAATTAGTATTCACCAACCGATTTTCGAGTTAGCAACTGGTCTAACTGATTTCTGACTTAGCTTCCCCCGCTCAACCGTCAAAGCTAACTCCAACCGGTGCGCAAAAAGAGTGTCCATTGCCGATTCCAGACTCATTTACGATCTTCCCAAATAGAGACGTAGCCAGTAGCTGGAAAAAAAATAGGCTCTCGAGATTTTTGCGCCATTTGCACGAGTAACAGTTCGCGACGTGGTTGTAAAAAAGAAATGGCCGCGCGGCGGTCGAGGGAGCCCAAATGGAAGGAAACTCACTCGGCGAAATCCAAGAAATAGAGCCGCACGCCGCATGTCGTGCTCGTACTTATACAATAACGTTTTTACCGAGCGTCGGGCAGGGTTGAATAGAATTGCGGCTAGGAGGCGTCCGGTCGTATTCGACGTATACGCGGCGACGCAGCCCGATCCCGCACGGAGCGATGGACGGCCGCACTCGCCGGAGCAGGAGGGAAGAAAGAGGAAGAGGGGAGGGGGGGGGGGGGGGAGAACTGCCTCGGAGGCAGCGCAGGAGAGTACATCAGCCGGTCTAGGATGAGACCGGCTTAGAGATTGCGCCGTTTACAGCCAATAAAGTCGACTTCTTGTTGCTCGTTAACATGTCAGCCCTAGTTTTTCAGCCGAGCGCGACTCTTAAAGGCTGCGCACCTCGGCCGTCGTCTGCGCCTCCGTCTCCCCGGCCTTCGAGCGAGGATGCAATTTCGCACGTAACACCTGTGTGCTCGCCTACGTCTCTCTTAGCTTCCGCGGCCCCGCGCGCGGCATTCCCTTTCAATCCCTCCGCACCGGTGAATTACCCGAGAGCGAAGAGTAATATGTGGAGCGGGCATCTTTCTTTTTTTTTTTAACGCGTGTTTCATCTCGAGCTCCGACGTTTTCCATTTACCCCGGAACTCCGCAAAAAACGGACGGTTTCGATGGTATTCGATTGGATATTATCAAATATTCATCTACTGCGTAACTTTTGCGCTCGAGATGCGAAGGTTTGAATATACTTTTATTCGATGTTTTATACGTTCAAACACAAGATACTGTAAGATTACATCAAACCACGTAAATCTGAAAATGTTAAACGTGAAAAACATGTGAAAAGTCGCTCACATATTAAATAAGTGGAAAACTTTTAACATAAAGTATACCATTATTCACATTTTTAAGTGAATTTCACATTTTCATATTTAGAGAGAATAGAATAAATTGATTATTACGGATATTGTACTATATCTGTTCAGATAAATATGAGCAAGTAGTTTAAACGGCTCCATTCAGAATAGACAAAATACCTCTGTTAACCAATTTTAATAAAACTAATATTTTATATTCGAATAACAAAAAAAATGTTCGAAAGTGTTTTATTCCCCCTTCCACCTCCCCTTATCATCCTCCCCTCATTAGAATTTAACAATCGTTTCTTGATTTTATTTTTACAGCCTCGATTAATTTGAATTAAATTAGACAGATGACGTCTATAGGAGGTATAGCGATTCTTAAACTTATCTGAAATTGATTATTGAACTTAAAAAATCAGCAGTAAATTCAACTTTCGAAAAAATGGCCTTAGGTGGTTTTCTTCTAATCTACCGATATAGTATACTGTAAAATCCAGTGTGTAAAATGGTTTATTTCGGTTACCAATAACTCAAACCAAATTCTGTCGTGTTAACTGAAGTCTTTGTCATCGATAAAATAAAGTAAACTAAATTATTAAGTAATAAAATTTTTAACGACTAATGTTTAATTTTTAATCAATAATGCTTTTAACCTATAATAGTTCTACAAGCGCCACCTGCATAACATAGCGCTATAAATTTCGATGATTTTCATGACTACCTAGAAAAATGATATTATGTAATTCACGGTGCTTTGCGAACATACGAGGAAGATAATGACCCTATTATTCGATTTTAATAAAACTAATATTCTACGTTCGAATGATCAAAGAAAAAAAAAGGTTGGGAAATGTTTTATCTCGTCCCTTCCCTCATCCTCACCCCTCTCATTAAGATTTAAAGAAATCTTATCTTGACTATACTTCATGAATTTTAATTGAATCGTCCTAGGGATTTTTATAGGAGGTAGCCTTCCTTATAATAATCTGAAATTGCTTATTGCACATAAAAAATTTCACGAACTTTGATGGCTTTTGACTAATAAAATGAAGTATGCTAACTCACTGGTTATAATTTTTATCAGCAATACTGATTGGCAATTTAAATTTTAATTATTATAACGTCAGAAAACAAATGCGGCATAGCACATAAATGAAATAAGTGTAATACTATTTTGTATAACAGTCCGAGCAGGTTTTGACAATCATGTCACTTGCAAAAGGAAAAGCAACAGCATGTATCCTATTTTTTCTTCTCTTTGTCGGAATTTCTACTGCTGAGAATAATCCTCTTCCCGAAGAGTCTAGTCTAGAAGGTAAAATTTCAATCAATTCTGTCCACTAGTTTCTGAGAAAAAAAATTGAAATCTGAACAAAATGTGTTTTCTATGACCAACGATTACTTGAGTAAAAATGCTTCAATTGACTTGAAATTTTAGGAAATAGTAATTTTTTTTATGTGTTGGATAAGGTCACGAGCGCGGCTTATAAAAAGTAATAGGTAAAAAAATACTGAGTTTCAGATTTTTACGTGTATTTTTTAAGAAATTTTATTTCTCCTAAGCTGAACGGTCAACGGATTATTGTTAGTATAAAACATAATGAGAAAGAAATTAGAATGAAAAATAATAATAATCAATCAATCAGAAAAGGAAGTCAGAAAAACAAAGTTTGAGGAAGTGCCAATCTATTGGCAGCGGTTTTTTAATAATTTAAACCAAATTGTATTGCGTGATCTGAAAACTTTGTCATTGATGTATAACTAAAACTAATAATCTAAATATTTGTTTTTTAACCAAAAGAAACTCTAGAAGCGCCCCCTTTACAAGATGATGCGGAACAACAACATTGTAATGATAACGGCATAAAACCACGAATGGGCTTTATTATTGACGCTCCAAGGCGAACACCGTCACCACCACCACCACCTCCAAACGGGCCATAATATGTCGTATTTTATTCCGTCCAAATTTGGATAGAGTAATAAAGGTAGATTAATTCCAATGTGCAGATTCTTATGTCTTTTTCCATATCTTGCTTTTATTCTATTCTTATTAATTCATGCAAGATTACCCTTTTCCAAAATCCTAAAACATTTGCTCACGCCAAGCCTAAAATTTCGCTCAGTCTAAATTTCATTCAGTGGTAAGTCCGCAACTGATTCGAATAATTATATATACACTGCAAAATAAGTGAATATTCACTTAATAAATAGTAAAATCAAATTCACTTATATTTTACAGTGAATATTTACTTATTTTGCAGTGTATATACACTTATTCAAATCAGTTGGGGACTTATCACTGAATTAAATTTAGAGAGTAGTTTACTAACTCATGAAAAATACTTCGAAATATTTTATGTGATATGCATCGGAACGATTTTTGACTACAATATGATATTTGTAAAAATTTATAATAATGGATGTTTGACAACATTATCTATACGTAATTCTAATTTCAGCCAAGTTCCCCGAAA
>JAXIUT010000025.1:254337-268713 GCA_035586675.1 Eurytoma californica
CTAGATCCCGGTCTGAATCTTATGTTTTCTATAAGGACGATGTATATAAGAGTGGGATAAAATACTACCGGAATCCATTTCCAATCACATCCTCAGTTATTTCTACTAGGGATATTTTATAATAAACTAGTTATAAATAAATATCTAACAACAAAAAATAAAAATACTGAAAATTCTGTGTGGTATGTATGCTATGTACATAAAATCAGGATTTTTTTTTTTATTCCAGCGCGATTTTAAAGAAGCTTTGAGTATGAAGTATCTACTCGATCTCGACTAACTCACTCGCGAAATAGCGAAATGTTAATTTATTATTGTATCGTCCCATACGTACGTATTTATTATGAATGAATGTAAATTTATTAGCGTGTATGAGTAAGTGAATGTGTATTAAATGCTTTGTTGTATCGTTTATTTTATCTTTATATTTTTCCTTATTTATTTTATTTTATATATTGACCGAACAGTTTTTATTTATACAAAGCTGTCATCTAGTGATTTTAATAGCTGTAATACCAAATTATCTGTGATACTGCTATAATCATCTAGACTTACTTTTCAAAAATGGCTAGCCAAAATAGCGAAATTAACTAGTACTATAAAATTGTATGTATTCTATTATATTCTATTCTATTTCCTGCAGGAGAATATACAAAAAACTGCGCTATATTGCCAGTTGACTACGTGCGTTAATTAATCTTTGATTAAAGTTTTTTCTCCGACTAATTCGTGTTTAAGAGCATCACAGTGGGAGCTCGCATTATAACGCCGTTTTCAATAATTTTCCTGAAAATTGTACTGAAATATTCCATTATTACCTTCGTAATCAGAAAACGATGTTTTTTCTTCACAATAGTTGAAACTTTCTCGAATACCAACCCTCTAAAGTTGAATAAGTGAAATTTCACTTAAATAAGTGAATATTCACTTATTCTAAGACAAAAGTCTTCCACGTAATACAATAAGTGGAAGATATTTAACGTTAAATAAATGACTATTAACTTGTTTAAGTGAAATTTCACGTATTCAACTTTAGAGAGAATAAAACTAGCAAAAATAAAAAAACGCACTTGAATTAGTCAAAAAGCGACCGTCATATTAAACACTTGGTTGAATGCCCTCGTAGGCGCTTCAATATTAGACAAAAAAATGTTTCCCTCGATTCCTCAGTTCTAGCTAGACACAGCAGGCTACGGTGTTTTTAATCATCTAGCAATCGGAACTTTTCTAAAGCGCGGCAAAAAGAGGAGGCTAGCTGAGTACCCGTGGAAAAGGAAATTGATCCCGGGCAAAGAAAAAGAAAGAAAGCCATTAAGTGGCATCCTGAATTTTGAAAATCGGGCATGTCTCCGGAAAAAAGGCGATCGCCTGTGGGAAAAGGTGCGCCGCGGTGTACAAGAAACTGCTCCTTTTGGATCTAGCCGGAGCACGAATTCCGTCGAATATCCCATCGTCGGCGGGAGGGAGAAGAGTCTCATCTCGCGCTTACGCGGGGCGCGCACCGTAATGAAGCAACATGACTTGCGGTTCGCGGCGCCCGTGTTCTTGCCTTATTGAAAGCAGTGTCGCTCATTCCCGGGGCCCCCGGCGTCAACGCACCGCCGGGCCCGAGGTCACGTCCGCTCCCACAGATGCACCTCGCCGACGAATTAGCTTCACCCCCTTCCTTCTCGAGGTTTAGCCTCTATTCTCTTTACGCCGGGACTCGCCGTTTCTTGCCGGGGAGACGCGGAAGTTTCGCGGGGAGAGAGAGAGAGAGAGAGACGGTGGCTACACGTGCGCCGACTCGACAAGTGCAAAATTGCCTCGGCATTTTTTATGGCCGGTCTCGACAAGTTTTTACTTGTACGCGATAAATATTAAGTCCGAGGGCAACTTTGTTCTCCGCGCGCGCGCGAGTTAATGAAGCCCGATGGAGAGATACTTCGTCGGGGGATCGCGTGCTGCTAATAATCGACTTTTACGCCGCGTCTATAAAGCGACGCGCGCCTGACTTTTTCTTTTGGCCAGTGGGAATCGCTCGGCTCGTAATTACGCAAGTTTCGCGCTTCATTTGCGATCGAACTCGCGCCGCGGATATTACGCTCGGAGCCGAGGTATGCGATCGATTGATTAATTGCCCCGGCTTCAGTTTTATCGCTCGGGCCGCGAGGATTTCTTGCCCCGGTTGGCCGCCTTTTTTTCTTCGCCTATGGCTTGTCCTCCGAGCGACTTTTTCCCGCGGGGAGCAGAATTTCGGTTTAGCCTGGATTTCAAGGCACCGCGGGTTGGCCTTGAGACACTGTACGTGACGGCATGTTGACACGGTCTTGGTCTTGTCCTGCACTGCGTACATTCGCGTGAAAATTGAATTTCTCGATATGTTACTTTCGCTCCGGTCATGCTGATTTCCTTGTGGTACCTTAATTTTTTCTTTTAATATTTTCTTTTAAGTTATTATTTATCTTTGTGAGACTAGTGATTTCTAATTTTATTGATTACCTCTTTCATGTAAACTTGAAGTTGTTCAACGTTAGGTTTTAAAGTATACAAAGCATTTAAAATGAATAAGCCTACATGCAAAGATTTTACTATTAATACTTCTGAATTGCTGATGAATTGAACATTTAGACTATTAAATCGATCATTGCAATAATTACACGATTGTTTCTTCATCAAAGTATTACACGGCTTTACCTATCATCATTAACCTTTTTACTACTAAAAATACGTATAAACTGTGCTGCATATAAGGCTGCTTCAAGAAATATGTGTTCAGTCTAACATCACGTATAGGATTTTATTCCGCGTGTAATCATTTGAGGAGATGGAATATCATCTCTTCACTCTCATATTTCTTCCTTGGATGTTATCAGAGCATTGAAAAGTGCATTACGCTGTATAACAATTATTTATGATAGTCTAATTTATTTTTTATTTTCTAACCAGAAATAAGTGAAGAGATAGTGCTAGTATGCGTAAATCTGCGGATTATGCTATTTTATTATTTTGTTATCTAGTATTAATACACTAGACGCAAGTAATTTCTTCCGGATCATCCCCGTAAATGCAATCAACATAGTACATATAAGTAACGGAGTAAATATACTGATAATATCGAAAATGTTAAAAAAAAGATACAGTAAAGTTAATAAAAGACAGAAACGAATAACCAACGTTGTCATATTTTAGTAATATTGGTCATGTTCCGGAAGAAATTACTTGTGACGAGTGTACAGTATTTATTATCCCCTTTGAAAAAACGATGGCAAGATATTACAAAGCATTTAAAAACACGATTTGATTGGTTCATTAGAATGTCCACTGTAACGGCACCAAAATTCAAAAAGTTTTCGTATGAATTTTCTAACCTAAAAAATTATAATGTACTTATTAATTTACCTGTATCATACATAGGTAAATAGATAATTATTTTATTTTATTTTATTCAAAATTAACTGCCTTTTCAAATAAATCTGTAAACTAAATGCAAAGTGACGCACAATAGTAAACTTAATAACTTAATAGTAATCTGTCCTGCATGTTTAACTTAAATGAGTATATTACTTTTATAACTATTTATAAAAATATAAAAAAATCTTTACAACACCTAATGCACAAAGTTGAAATTGATTAAATGAACAAATAAATATTATGCCTGCGAATGTACGCAGATAAAAATCCGCGGGAACCCGCAAGAAATTGATTTTAGCGAGGCGGTTTCGACATCGAAACCAATAGGATTGCGACAGACGCGTCGGGCAGCCTCAGCTACGCTGCAGGTCCGCAAAACGCCCAGGAGTGCCGATCATCGCGATCCGATCGATGCGAAATAACTCGAGTTTTTACCCGTGGTCACGGCCTAAGCTGTTTTACTCTCTTTTAGCCGGAGGAATGACGCACCGTGATTATTTAGTTCTTACGCGAATTCGATAATGCCTGACTAATAGCCCCCGAGGCTCCGGCTCGATAAAAAAAAGAAAAAAAAACAGCCTATCCTCGAAATATTCATGCGTTTGCATCGATAACGGCCCATTAACTCGCCGCTCGATCTATACCCCGTGCGTCAATAAAACTGGCGTATACTTTTATTTTGGAGATAATATCTCATGGCTTGATAGTTTTAAAGACTTTTAAGTGAGCGTTTAATTAAAATACTTTTTATTCTGCGTTACCATTACACTGTAACTTCTTTACCCTGGCCAGTGTGCATGAAAACCTCGCTCGTAGGCTAAGCCACGTTCATTACCTGCAACAGAAAAAAAATTTCTTTGTTAATTATCTCGTGTGTGTCACATTTTTTTGTGGGCTATAAATTTATCAAAATATGTCGATACAATCAGCGCACGTTAGAAAAAATAGTCTTTACCGTCACGAAAATATTTGAAAAATTAAATGCAGTTAAGGAAGATTTCAAAGAATACTTAATTAGTTTTAATAAAACTAATGTAATAACTAAATTTTATTAAAACTAATGCAGTATTCTTTGAAATATTCATTTAATTTTATTAAATTTACGTCTAATAATTCAAATCTCGTAAGACGTAATAACTTCACTTATTTCTAGTACTAAAATAAATTACACACACATGTTAATTATACACTCGTTTATGCAACTCTTAAAGTTTAGCATCAATTATTGCAATATCGAACAAAATTGACGCACTCGCATGAAATATATACCGTTAATTATTCCATTATGAGGATGTACAGTATATTAAGTCGTATATGGCGAGGCGAGTTGGGGCAAAGTATACACGTCGTGTCTCGCTGACATTTTTGCGCATTGTCATCGCGCGTGCGGTCTATTAACTGGCCATTCAATCGTAAAAGCACTTTCGAGCAATAAAAGGGTCCTCATTGTTATGCCTTGTTTGCGCGCGTTCGACTCCGTCAAACCCGACGTCCCGGTGCCGGCTGACATCGCGCCGAAACTCAATGGCGCGTGAGCTTGCATTTTAGCCCGTGTATAATTTGATCTTTTTTACAGCCGCGCTATCTTTAATAAACACTTCTAAAAATGCCGGGGAGCGACGATATTTCAAAGGGGCCCTTTTCGTAAATTTCGCGGTTTTAAAGGCCCGTCCCGGACGCGAGTCCGCCAAAAGGACTCGTAAGTTTCGGGCCTGTTCATAAATTAGGGGTTTTGTGGCGGACCAGAAACGACGTCTCTCATCGGTCCTCAATTGCAAAAAGAGATTTATAAAGCGAGTATTAAACGTCAGGCGTCAGGGGGCCCGGGCCACTAATATCTCTTGGAATTTAACGATCTCGGCGAAATTTTGCCGCCGCTTCCGGGGGCCGCCGAAAAATCGAGTACGGAGTACTTTTTTTTGCCGTTGTTGCTGCTCTCGCCTCTATTGCGCCCAGGAAGATCTTAGCCGAGGAGGAACAGTGATAAGTCAGGCACCGGCTTGGCCCCCCCTCCTCGCCGACTCTTTTCTCCCTCTCGCGGCTTTCGAAATATCTCTTAGCCGGGCTCTCAAAACGTACATTAAATGTGATATATGCTTATTGAATTTGTAAGTAAAACGGCCGGGGTAGCCTGGTAGTCCGCTCGGTACCACTCGAGCACTTCTCCGTTCTTTCTTTTCTGCGCCTTTTGCATTCCGTACACTCATCTCTATCATTTCCTTCGTCGTTATTTTTTAAGAAGGCTTGAAATGACGTTTCTTGCGAAGATTGAAGATGTACATATTGCAATTGATATTTCGAGTCGCGTTTCCGGATCGTGAATTTGAATGAAATGTGGGGTAATGATTTCTGAAGTCTATTCGAGAATTATTGATGGAGATAATTTACTACGCTGAGAAAAAATCAAGTGATAAGTTTACTATGCAGTAAAATACTTTTACAGTAGTAAATCTGAATGTAGCAATTGTTATAATTATGGTATCTAGTATAGTCTTTTAGTTACATTTTCTGTAGTCAATAACGCAAAGTACTGGAAAGTTCAGTAGCTTCCTTATAGTAAAAAGTTAAAAAAGTAAATTTTACAGTAAATTTTCTAGTAAATTATACTAAATCTAAAGTAAAAATTAATGTAATAATGGCAAACATAAATAAAATTTAACAATAATGTTTATTATAACTAGTATGTGTGTGCTATACACTACTAGAAAAACTAGTAACTTATTGGTAATTTTTGCAAAAATTTTCCCTTAGTGTACATTTCATTTTTCACAGAGTTATGAGCTTTTATTCTTTGTATTAAGAAAAAAGCTCTGCTAAAAATTACAGTACTCAATTTTAATCTCCTCACAAACTAAAATTATTGAAAAAATCGCAATAAATTTTTGTAAAATTTATTAGATTTAGATTACCAGTAAATTTTAAAAGAAACTATAGTAAATTATCACAAATTATTACAAAAAACTATTGCAACCTTTCCTTCTATCTTAGTCTGAGAACATTAACATTGTCTATTGCATTTTTAATACAGCTTTTATCTATATGTTATTTTGAAATCAAGTTATATCCGTTTGGTAAAAATTAATCACAATTTGGTAAAAACAACTAAATACACGACCAAAGTTAAGTATTTTTATCAACACGAGTTGGTAATTTTTACAAACCAGATTACTTGATCCCAAGAATCCTTACCGCATGGTAATTTCTGTCGAACCATTCTCTCCGTGGTGAATTAATCACTGAATTTGAATGAATTTCAACCGATTCACATAAAAAGCTCACATTTACAATATTAAATGTATGCATGTCCGTAAACGAAGAAAAAATAAAAAAAAAAAAAAATTTAAATGTAGATAAGAGAATACACGAAGGATAAAAAAAGGCCGAAACTAAAGGGCAAGGAGTGCAGGACTCTTAATTCGTCGTAACACAGAACCTCGTGCTCGCATTAATTTATACGACTGTTTAAAGTTGGCACGTAGGACCGTCGGGGAGACACACAAGCGACGCTGCTCTGCACCCATATACACCCAAAGCGAAGGAACCTTCTTCGCCTCTTCTCTTGGATGCTTGTAAGCTCATGTTAGAGGTCAGCAATAATTCAGCCGAAAATGCCGACTCTCCGCGCCTCGTGGCTTTAAAGGGGTACAAAAAGCATCGAGAGAGCGACAGAGAGTAGGGAGAGGGGGGAGGGAGAAGGAGGAAGAAGGCAGGAGGCTCGGATGGCCGGCTGAAAATTATTCCCCTTCGGATTCGAGGGCGTTTCCCCCTTTTTTACCTCCCACATCACGCGTCTCTTCCTGTTCCTGCGCACTGGAACGAGACCCTCGTACATCTTTCAATGTCTCGGGTTCGCGTCCTGCTCGAATTCGCGCGCAAGTGCGACATCGGAACGCGGCGCCGTTTTTTCTTATATATAATTTCCTGGGCGTGCGCGCGGGCCCGAACATGCGCGAAATGTGAGATGCCGGGGCCCGAAAACTACCGCCCCCCCCTTTCACCCTTTTTTACCTCGACTCCTTCGGAGATTCCTTTTTCGCGCCTTTGGCGAAAGGCCGCTCGCCTTTCCATTGTAGATCTTATGTGCCTCTGCGGAAATTGGAAAAAGTTACGCCTTCTCGATTAACCGCGGAACTTTATTATCTTTCGCGTTATTTTTATGGGACGCGAGGAGCTTGTAACTTTCCGTCTTTCTTTTTACGAAATACATTGAAGGTATTGTGTAGTTAACTTAATTAAAATGTTTATGCAGTGATGTTTAGAAGTTATTTAATTACAATGATTAAATAATTTGAAGATAAAATTGTTTGAAAAATTTACACTTTTTTATGTTTCAGAAGAATAATTTGCTTTTACATGATTATAGTATAAAAGTAAACCTTGTGATTTAATTTCCTTTATTATAAAATGTCTTAAATTAAAACGAAAAAAAACATTACCTATACCTTAAATTTATTTATTTATGTTTTAAAATTTACTGAAAATTTAAGAAACGTTACTATTTCTAGAAAAATGTTAAAACGTCTTAAATTAAAATTAAAAAAAAAAAACATTATATCTTAAATTTATCTATTTATCTTTCAAAATTTACTGAAAATTTAACAAACGTTACTATTGTTAGAAAAATGTCAGCCTGTGTACAGATTGACTGTATCTATTGCAATGTTCAATATAGTATTTTTCTCTATTTACTAACTTACAGTAATTTTTGAAGAAAAAAAATGAGAGTGATTTTTATCATACCATCCTCTCAATGAATATTCATACATTTCTCAATGATACGTGAGAATATTTACGGTTAATTTTGAAATGATACTAATTCAATTTGAGAAAACAGCAAGGGTAAGTGAGTTTTCATGTAAATCATAGTACGCAAAAAGGCAATTTATAAAAGGAATTATATGAAATCGTCGGGGATTAATCGAACGTTTTGAAAGGTAAACTGCCCCTCTACACGGCTAATCATCAAAAGTCGTGCGCCCGCAGTCACGACATGAAATTAAATTTAATTTACTCCTCGAAGCGGTGTGCCCGAGTGCCAGCTAGTAGGCTCGCAGAGGTAAAAAATTTCCTCCTTTTTTCCCCTCGACATACCCACAATAACTTAACAATGCGCCTTGAAATTTCGAGCGGAATGATCGACGAGCCGTGGACCGGTTAATTGCTCCTTGTCATAAAGCACCCGTGCAGCTGTTAACCTTTCTTTGTACAAATGCACATCTTCGAGCCGCATGACGAATAAGAGCGCGAGTGGCGATCGACAGTGAAAAATCCCTCGCTTTTTTCGATGATTACAGTGGCAGAATCGAAGATAAGCCTGACGATTCGAGGCATTTTCTTTTTTACACACAGCCAAATTGCAGGGCTATTTATTGTTGACCACAGCACGTCCGCTTCGCTCATGGCGGCTTTAAATTCGTCGCGCGCGGGCAGCTTGTAATATTTAAATCGGGCTGAAATTTATAGTACCGCGGGAAAACAATCGCGCATAATGATTACGCGGCCAAATGAGGGGTAATTTTATTACAAGGCGTGAAATTAATGAAACGAAATACAAATTAGCGCGAGAGGTTGCATTAAAGGGGTCTTAAACGGTAGTTTTGCCCCGCTCTCGAAAAAAAGAGAAGAAGGAGAAAAAAAAAAGAAAGGGAGAAGGCGGGATAAAGGGCAAGAGCGAGGGAAGGAGAAAAAAAAGGAGCTCGAATCGCGCTGCTCCTTTTTGCAGTAGTATAAGTTATGCACGCGCGGAGCGAGCATTTTAGCGCGCGGGACGCAGGGGGGAGGCGGAGGCAGCAGCAGCCCCTCGGGCGCATCGGCGGGGCAGCCCGTTGCACGCGCGCCGATTTACCGGTACGAGATATGCGCCGGGGCCGGGGCACGGTTTGCATAACGTCTAATTACTAATTAAGCCGGCCCTTACGAGGCCTTAAAGCGCCAGCGCTACCGCGCAAACTACTCGGGCGCGTTGCGAGTTCCCATAGCGGGCGAACGCGCGCGGGCGTCCGGCCGCGCCCCCGTATGCAAAGGGACGTTTTGCGCTGCTCGCGAGGCGGATTCGAATTCATTTGCATCTGCTATCGCAAGGTATTAGGAGGAAGTGACACTCCGGCGAAAATTAGAAGCTGCTATAAAGGCGTTGAACTTGCATCTTACAAGGAGATGACCGCACTGGGAAAAAGGATTAGTAAAAATTACTATTTTTCTATTAAAAGAACCAAAATGGCTTATGTATTAAGAATACCAATCCTTGGTCAAGTTTTTAAGCCAGCGAATGACAAAAATATAATAGCAAGCGTTGGCTATCGGTTGCCGAACTGCGTCGATAATTAAACATTTAATAGATTACGGAATCACAGTTATTATAAAAAATGTAAACAATTAAAAAATAAGAAACGTATATTCTTAAAAAAGATTTAATTGTAAAGACAGGTAGTAGTGTAATGAAAGTATTGCAGTGGATTTATAAAAATATTTTAAGGTTAAGTTGACGTCCGCGTGTTTGAGAACGTGAGCTGTATATCTATATCTACATAAATATAACCTTAATTAGAAACACAGGTTTACTGATTTAAATCTATTAGTATCAATACGTAGTGCATACATGTGTTTTTTTGATACTACATGAATAGTACAACTATTAATATTTTATTTGAATCATAAATGACGTATAATTGTCTTTTTTCGCGATTTTTAATATTCGCGATCCATTGGCCAACCGCAACCGTTGTGCCGTGACAAAATAAGGGGTATTTTTGGCCAATCAGCGGTTGAAAGCTTGGTCACTCCTTCGCAATTTCGTGAACGGATGGCAAACCGTTGGTTATCATTTCTACCAGGGTACTTGACCATGAAAAAAAGATTACTAAACTTTTTCATAATTGTTGTTATACTTCTAGTAGATATTACAAAAGTTTAATCAAAATTGTTACGAGTTTAGTAAACATTGTTACTAGGTCGAGTAGGTTGCCCTCTTACGAAAAAAATAGTAATATTTCCTAACCTACTTTTCTCAGTGCGAGGTTGCGGGTCCTAGATTTCGTTCAAACTCTGTGGTAAAAAATAATTAACCCGTATCTCGAGATTTTTGTTTTAATGGAGCCTAGTAAAGAAAGTAGGAGACATTTAAAACAAATCTAGGGGAAATGTGCGCTTGCAAAAACGTCGATTTCTCTGAAACTAATAGTCGCACAAGCAGGCATAAAAAATGAAAATAAAGTTTAACATAAAAACTACAATTTTTTAGACTTTCAACATAAAATACCTGTAATATCTTACTAAATAATAGATAAAGGTTTATATATATCCGATTATATAAAGAAAATATTCTGTCACCAAGTAAATAATAAAGAAATTTGAAGATAATATTTAAAAAAAATAAAATAGCATTATTTTGTGTAAATATTAACTTAAAAATTTATTATGGTATTTACGGTTTATATCTACTTTAAAGACAACCTCTTCGTTTATTAGAAACTTGTTTTTTTTTTTAAATTTCACTGTAAGTACTCCGTTGCACAACATCACAATTGAATAAAGAATTGGTGATAATCACGAGAATTGATCGATTCTGTTTGAATATTTCGTCAGACATATACAACAAAATTCAGTAGAATTTTTTCTAAAAAATCGCAATTCTATCGCGATCCTGCCGGCAGGAATAAAGATTTGAACGAGGGGCGCATTAGCCGTGTATTTACACCGAATAAGCGAAATCGACGTGGGCGAACGGCGCCGAGGGTACGATGCGCTGTTAAGCACAATAAATTTAATTTGAGCTGATTAATGCCCCGCTATTTTAATCCCGTATAAAGTGGCGATGGTATCGGCGGGGCGACTCCGCGCTCGCTCGAATGAAGCGATAAAATGCGCCGATTCCCCGTTATCTCGTGTTTCTCCATTATTTTTCGCCAATAAACGATACACGTCCGGGGGATCGCTCGTGAATCACGACCTTGGTCAATGCTGGCGGCGGCGGCGGGGCACTACGCAAGATTCCGGCCGCGGGCGGTGCGCACCGAGGGGGCGCCTCTGCCCACCTTCCCCCTTGTATACATGTATATTATACATACATATTATACACCTCGTTGGGACGAATCGGCTGAAGGAGAAGATGAGCCGGGCCGATTGCCGGGCGCGCCGCGCTCTCTCGCCCTCTTATCTAACGAGGAGTGCGCCGAGGGGCTCGCCGAGATCGATGCGTGCTCGCGCCCGCCCGGCTGCACTCCTTTTCTTTCTGCTTTGTATATATATATGTATGTATAAACCAGGGCGGCGGGCGAATCTCACTGTGGAAGCGGGATTTTGCTTACTGCAAACTGACGTTTTTGAAATTCATTTTTTGACGGAAGTTTAAGGTATAATTAGTGAAATTTCATGTATATAGTGATTCATTACAGGTTAAAAGTATCCCACTAATTCAATTAGTAGGATGCTTTTGAATTTCACTAATTCAGATTTAGACAGTAGGACTATCGACAAAATCGACCAAAAAATGCATTTTTCATTAAACATGTTTGCCAAAAAAATATTTATTTAATTCTGATGATTCTTGATAGGTCACTTCTGATCCTTATAATAAAAATTGAAAAAACTTTAATTCAATATCATGTAAATCTGAAAATGTGAAATTTTACTTAGAAAATATGAATAGGGACATATAGCATGCGAAAAGTCGTTCACATATTGAATAAGTAGACGACTTTTCACAAACAATATGTGACTATTCACATTTTCAATAGGCTCCTGCAAGAACAAGTGCGCAGGAGTCTTTTTGATCAAATGTTTATTTTTAATAAACAGATGGAATTATCTCAGGTAATTTTAGATGAAAATATATGCAAAATAATGGGAATTACTTTTTTTATGTATATTATCTGAAGATTAAACTTTTGTAATTGGATGTTCAGAAAAAAAATTTGTTTTATCGTTAGTCCTTCGTTAAGAATGGAGACTACTTGAGATTTTTTTTATTTTTTGTAGTAGACCTCATGACAAATATTTTATCAAAAAAGTAGTAGAAACTATTTTTTACTGCTATAAGAATTTTCAAGACACTTTAGGACTAGAGAAAATTAATTTTGAACTGTAAAAATGGTTTGTTCTAAAAATAGTCCTAGTAATGAAATATTTCGACTTCGTACTTAAGATTGAATATATCATTTATGGTAGTGTGGAAATTATTATACGTCAATTTTCAGAAAATTAGTACAAAAAAAAAGACTTTTTAACGATTTTCGAGTAGCCTCCATCCTTAATAAAACAAGAGATAGTCAATTCAATTTTAATTTATTAACTATTGATGACTGTTAAATTTTAAATTTAATTAAAAATATCATTGTCGCTAATCACGAATTTGAAAAATCAAAATGACGTGTTGATTACTTTTCAATACTCCACTACACCCAATCGAGTACCCACGACGATGAAAAAAAAGGACCAACGCACCGTTTAACTCGACGCTCGAGGAAAAAAAAAAAAGCGCGCGGCATTATTTATACAATTTTTAATTAGTTTTTTTTCGCGAGGACTCGTTTCGCCGCAAAAACGCACCTTTTCAATTTTAAGCCGGCGCGGCATCACGGGCGGTCGGCGCGCGCCATTTCCTTTTTGTCCCGGCTTCGCCTCGTTCTCATCATCTTCAGCTTACTTTTTCCGGCCGGCGAGCTTTCTGCTATAAACCACGACCTCGCGTCGGCTCGCGGTCATCTCGATCGCGCTCTTTTTCTCTCTTTGGCCTTGCTCGCCCCGGTCTTTTCCATCTTCCTCCCCCTCCGCGTGCATACGCCGCGGCGCTACTTCATATTTTTAAGAAATACGAGGGGATCGAGCGGCAGGAGCGAAAGAGCGAAGCGGGGGATGAGAGGAGCTGATTATGAAGAAATGAAGAATTCGTCTATCGCAACTAGGATCTCCCTTGAGGATTCTTAGAAGCGCGCAACTTTATATTCGCGGCGAAAAAAATGCCGAGGGAGTTTTATCAATGAGATGCTTTTATTATTACTGCGAACAGTGAAATTTTCTCTCGTTTTATTAAATAAATGCACTATTAAGGAATTCACGAGCTTGAGATAAATGAGGTGATTTTTATTGATCGTGATTGTACATGACGTTATGAGAGAGAAATAAATAGGTATTCTGAAAGGTTGCAATTTATCGAAAGCCTTTCTAAAAAGCGCACAAATGTGCACGTATTAGTAATGTTAAAACCGAATAATATGAATGCGAACAAAATTAAAGATAGAAAAACAATGTGATTAATGACTCACAAAGAAGCCTTACCCAGTCGTGGAAAAATACTCCTAGTATTAAGATTCGCACATACTGCGCTCCTTAAGCAGATGATTTGAATTTTTTGACAAATTAAATTCATTTTTGTTCAGATTCAAAAGTTTCATCAGTAATTTTATTGTAGTTAATTTTATGCCATGTTATTTAAAACGAAGAAATTGTGAAATTCTTTTTTGATTCTACATTAGTTACACGCAGAATCAAAGTACCATCACTAAACATAAGAAGCTTGCAAAGAATCTCTCTCTGAATTCTTTCACATTCGCAACTCTTAGGCCTAGTGCAACGCGTAATAAATGGCCTAGGGGCTTTAGATTATACGAGAAAAGAGAATAATTTACTTTTAATTAATTAGCGTCATTTTTAAATTAACTACATTCACTATTTTACATCTACTTATAGATACAGCAGTGACTTTCAAAAGTGAGAGTGTATTATAAAATTACTTCTGCAATACACATTAGGATAAAAATTAAAGTTTGTTTGTAGAGTCACTTATGCAATAAAATTATCTTCTACAAATGCGTAAATTGAACTATTGAACATAAATGTATAAAAATATACGCATGAACGAAGCAAGAAAGACGTACCTACTTCGCAAAAAACTAAATAAAAATTTGAAAAGACTACATGTCTGCAATAATCCGACAAGTAGCCTAGTGTCTGAAATGAGTGGGTTATTGCATAATTGCATAATAC
>JAXIUT010000025.1:288003-298647 GCA_035586675.1 Eurytoma californica
TATCGAAGGTGAAAGGAACCTCTTGTAAAAATTTCAGCAAAATCCATGACCCGGAGGTGAGATACTCTCCTAGTAAGTCTGATTAAATCGAAAATGCATTCAAACAGTAATATAAATAACTGTTTAAATATCTGACAAAAGTTTATTTTAATGTTAAAAAGACTAAAAATGTTTAATATTTATTTATGTTAATTTTAAGTTCGAACAAGTCTGATAGATTGCCTATGTTAGTTTATAAGTCTGTTACTCTGGATAAATAAATAAATGTATTTTAAAGTAACTTTTTACAACGTTAGTTGTTTTTATAAAGTTGTGAATGAATTTTGTTAACTTTATGAATATTATAATTTATTGATCTTTGCATGTAGAGAATTTTCTGATAAAAATGACTATTACGAAGTTAGTGGAAACGTTAAAACGTTTCAAATAAGACATATTAGCAGTCGATATATTGAACAAAAAAATAATACCTATACGGTTTCTTCTCAATATATAGTCATTCTAAGAAGAAGAATTATTAAAAATAAACAAAAAAATTGCAGCTTCGTTCTAATCTAATGGATTGAACTATAGTTACCACTACTAAAGCGCATATAATACTCTTATAAAAGTGCATAGAACGATGAATTTCACTTATTCTTATTTACTAGACAATTAAGCTTGCCCTCTTTAAAATAGTCAATTCATTTAAAAAAAGAAGAAGGATTTGCAATTTTATTCGAAATCCATCGAACAAATGCCGTCCAACGAGTTCTCAGCGCTCACAGCAACGTGTAGAGTTTCCAGTACAAAAAAAAGGAAATCTATTAGCGGGCGGAGGATTAATTGCGGGTTCGGAATTCGTACGCGAAAGCCAAGCGCCAAGGACAAATACCTCGAAGGTACGAAGCGGTTGCAGGGGGAGAGGGGGCGAGGAGGCGGGGGGAGACGGTAAAAGGCGCCCCGGCAAACGTCATATTTATCACGGAGCCAATACAT
The DNA here is from genome assembly GCA_035586675.1 of Eurytoma californica. Taxonomy (NCBI): domain Eukaryota; kingdom Metazoa; phylum Arthropoda; class Insecta; order Hymenoptera; family Eurytomidae; genus Eurytoma; species Eurytoma californica. The sequence continues at coordinate 288,982 of JAXIUT010000025.1, forward strand.
TCGATCGGCGTTGCCGGCCGCGGTGGCCCGGAGATTTTCCCCTTACACGCTCGGAGGGGAAGTAAGCGCAGGAGGACGACGGATCCGGTTCGCCTCTGGGCTCCTCGCCCAGTAGCCCCGGGACTAGTTCGAGTTTCTGCGCACGGCGCGGCCGCCGCGGCGTAAGCGCGGTAGACAAATGAGCTGCACGTTCTACATAGATCCCCCCGCGCAGATTGGATCGAGTTTCTCGCGTCGCGAGAAAGAAAAGGGGGCATCCCCCCCCTTCATCCCCCTCGTGCACTTTTTCCGGCGCGCGATGCGCGATAGGAGCGCGCGAAAAACCACCGCCGCCTGAAGATATCACCTTCGGTGATGGATCGGCGCGCAAGGCCGCGTGCTTCCGACGCGACACGAATCTCCGATGCGCGATTGTGTAAAAGGCCCCCCCTCGGGCAATTATCTAAGCCGGGGGCCCCCCTTATCCGCGAGGCGCCCGCGACGCGACGTCACGTCCCGGCGCGGTGATCGATGCGAGCGTGATACGGCCGCGGCGTAGAGTTTCCAGCGGTGCATCTTGGCAGCGGCTCATATTGTAGCGGCGCGAAAACCCGGGACCCCCGTTAGCCCATAGAAAACCGCGCGGTTTCGTCCGCACGCGCGGTGCCGTTACGATGTACGCGCGCGAGGCTGGAAAAAAGTTTCTTGATGTCCCCTTGATGTCGCTTTCGAGGCTTCGCAATTACTAGTAATGGTAATAATAGACCTCGCGGTTCTTTGGAATTCCAAAGAGTAGCTAAAATGATTTATCGCGCATTGTGCATGAGAGATTTGACGCTGGCGATTCAAGGGACATTGAGTGTTGTGTAACTGTACCTTAACCGTGAATTACGTTCATTGAGAAAAAACTATTACTGAAATTACCAAAATTTTACTAGGTTTCCTAGTTAGTATGTGGCACTCACTAGAAATTACATAGTGAACATTCAAATTTTAATTTATTTTCCATTATTACAGTAAATTTGATTTTAGATTTAGTACATTTTATAAAATAAGTATATTAAATACTTTTGTAATCAATATAGTAAAATTCACTATACACTTTAATGTTTTTAACTGCAAGAGAATTACTATAACTTTGTAGTACTTTATACTATCAATTAAAGAATAGTAGTACCTATCACAATTATTCTAGTATCAATAACTATTTTCAGATTTTCTAAAATGTGTAATAAAATTAATATTTGACTTTTACCAAAACATTTCTTTTTTATATTTTAACTAAGAAGCAAATATTCAGACTTAGAGAACTCAAAGTAGTACTTTTTTAAAACGCCGTATGTACGAATATGGGTATCCATAGACTAGTTTAAAACAATACGATGGATCCTTATCAAATTTTGTGCACAGGTTAAATTCATTTGTCCAAAGCTCGCTAGAAAATTAAAAAGTTTTTTATCCATTCGTATACATTTTAATTACGGTGGGTCTATTCGCACAAAATTCACGTAAAATAAGTGGATTTAACCAATAACCCAATAATCCAATAACCCAATAACCCAAGTACCCCTGAAGCTGTATTTGCATTTACGTGGACGGTATACGTGGATTTACGTTGATTTTTATATAGATTTTATGTCTTATATCCCCATAAATCCAAGTATTTTACGTGAATTTTGTGCGAATAGATAATTTGTTTTAATTAAGTTTAAGTCATTCTTAAGACACTAAAAATGTGAAATATTGACTTTATATACTTTTCTGTGTTTTTTCTGAGTAACAAAAAATGAATTTTCCCTCATGTCCTTTAATACAATGGAATTGGCACTTGCAGTCGAAAGTGCAACTCGCGGTGCATCCAACTCAAGATTAAAGTGGCCTCGTTGCCGACTCCGGTGTAAAATGCTCGCTAATTTCGGTGCATCGAGCTCCGAAACAACTGCGATTGGCTCGAGCCAATGACCGGCTCTCGACCGAAAGATCATCGAAACCGCAAAGTCGAGGAAGCGAGGATTTTTAGGAATTCCCGCCGCAACGCACAAGTACATGTTATTACAACGCCGAGCCGAAAAACTTGAGGTGCAGCGATAAAGACGCGCAGCATCGCTTGTGGGAATCTCTCTCTTTCACTCCTCCGGTTTATTTACTAACGAAGAATTTCACCCGACAGAGCGAGAAAAGGATACGGTGTATTAAACGCGCGCGTAACGGTCCGCGCGCAGCGCTAAGGGCGTCCCGGGATCGGCTTTCGACTCCACGCCGGCGAATCGGATTTGGCGCATGCAAATGAGTCAATCCGCAGTAGCCGCAACGCGCGCAGGCGGCTCGCGGCTGTCACCGCTTAAGTCCGTTTATGCGCCGGCCGACATAGACTTAACGGCGCGCCGATCGACCGCGACCAATGTCTTCGTCGTCCGGAGCCTCGCCTCGCTCTCGACGCGGAAGTTTCTTTTCCAGCGCCGGCTGAAATGCCCTCTTATACATACACCGGGGAGAAATATCATTTTAGAGAGCCGCTAGTGTGCTCATTACCGTTGCCATTTGTAGATCTGTTATATAAAATGGCTGTGACCTTTATACGGTACTCCGCGAAGATTCTATGTTATAATGAGTGCGCACTGTGTTAACAGCGACAATTTTTTTTTTTTGTATCGTTTAAGGATGATCGAGTCGGTGACAATCTTAGAGAAGTTGCTCATTGATGTACATAAATTTTGAGTAATCAACTGCAATGAGGTAGTATAATTAAATCTGATCATAATGTAGATAAATTTTGTTTACTGATCAATTTATTGAGTATTTTGTGCAAATATAGACTGTTTTATTTTTAAAATACCATCTAAACTTGAAAATTTGAATAGTGTCATATTGCAAGTAAAAACCGTTCATACACTGAGAAAAATGTTCTAGTAAAAATTACAATAGTGTTCAAGAAAATTGCCACACACAAGCTTTTTGAAGAAAAATTACCACACTTTCTAGTCAAATTTACAATGCGTCTAGTATAATTTATTACACTTACAGAAAAATGCATTACATAGAATAGTAATTTTACGTCAAAATACATTATATAGATTACTATTATAGAGTATTTTTTACTACAATTTTTTCTCAGAGCATATTGAAAACAACTTTTCACATAAAAAATTTCAGTATTCATATTCTATAAAATAATTTCACATTTTCCGATTTTAAGAGTAGAAATAGTTCTATTCTATTTTGAATAGATTGTTGCTTAATTAGATGACCTATTTTTCAACGTTTTATAATGCAGTCCATATATTGCGTAGGAACTGAAAGATCCTTATCACCAATAACGACAATCATTTTTCATTTACCATTTATTCAATATAAAATATAAACAGCATTTGAAATCAAAAGATTAAACACGTAAAAATAGATTAATATCTGTTAACAAAAGCAAATGTAGTAACACAGATACCGACGATTAAATTTGAAGCAAGAAGTACCATTTCTTCGAAACAAAACCATCGTTACTTCAGCAGTCAGTTCCCGCTTTGATGCAAATGTCGAGTAGCTTTTGAAAAACGACTCGAAGCGCAAAGTGAGCTCAAACCCTTTAGAAATCAGTCAGCCGTCGACCCCAACCGTAGGAAAGCCGTTTCATTAAAAGACCCGATTCTTTTTTCCCAACCGGAGTTCCGTATCGGAGGCTCCCGGCTACCGGGTGGCGGTTCCACGGGCTCTCAATCGTGATGCACGAGTCGCTCGCGCGCGCGCGCGCGCAAAAAGCATTGTCCTTTTCCCGGTATCCCCAGCTGAAGTTTCTCGCAGTCCCGCTGCGGCGAAAATGACTGCGGGATTACGCAAGAGCCGCGGACGTTTATATGCCGCTCGGCGACTAATGACTATCCGCCGGGTAAAAAGCCATACGCTTTCCTCCCCCCCCCCCCCCCTGGGCCGCGCGGGTCGCCTGTCCTTATTTGCTTAAACGTCGTTACTTGTCTCGGTTGCGTTTTAACATTTTTGCCCGCGCTCGAGCGCTTTCTCATTACCCCGAGCAAATTGTCCGGGCGAAACTCTCGGCCGAAGTAAATAGTTGTAATGGCTCGCCTCGGCCGTTTCAGCGCGAGCGCGCAATTTAAACCCCTCGAGCGAGCGCGGCTTCTATTCTAATAAACAAAAGTCGCGCGAAAAAAAGTGCCGCGCGTATACGAAAGGGAATTCGAAATGTCGGCGCTTTGCGCAAGTCCCGAGTATCTATGAGAATCGCGGCGTTTCTCTAAATTATTCCGGCCCTTTTTTTTACCGCGACACAGTTTGAGCGGCCCGCGCATAATATACAAACGCGCGCGGTGGAAAGTTCACACGCAAAAGCGCGCGAAAGATCGCTACGAAATCGCTCCGCGCGCGAGCCGTGTCCCCCGCGCCGAGGGAACCGGGGAGGGTCTCGTGTCTCATGAATGAAACATCGGGCTAACCGTATATCCGCGAGCGAGCTGTGGTGTATATATATGCGTGTTGCAACGAGCGAGCGGCGCTCTAACGTACGGCGCGATCGCGAAAAGCGCCGAATCGATAAATGGAATTAGAAGCCGGCGAAAGGCAGAGCCGAGATTCAGTGGAGCGAGCGACGAGGCTTGCCCCCGAGAGATCGGGGCGCGATGATGACGATGATGATCCGCCATGGCGGTGCATGAAAATTTTACCGCACGTCGATGAAAACGTAAGATTCGTGACGTGGCCCCACGCGAAAAAATCTTGTAAAGTTTTTATAAAATGTGTTTTATGTACATACCAAGTTTTTTGTAAAATGTTCTTTTTTAGGTCAAATTTTAAAAAACTTTACAATAAAATAGTTTTTTCGACCTCGATCATTAATTATTTTTGCACAAGATAAACGATCATCGTCATAAAATTTAATAAGTGACTGTAGTGAACGAATTTTCATATCAAAAGGTCTTAGTATCTCATAACTTTAAGTCATTACGTATGAGATTCTAAAACCTTATTATAAACATTTGATAAATAATTATTACATTGATTAATAAATTGTAAATTGTCACTTATTTAAAAGTGATGTATGCTTACGTGGAATCATTTGTATGAGATTTGTGAATAATTTATGTATTTTGTTTGTTGGGAAAAATTTATGACATTCAACCAAACGCACAAATTTTGACAAAAATTCTGTTAAAATTTCCGCAGTTTTTCAAAAGTACATCCGCTCCGTCAAAAGCCTTGAACTCACCTCGAAATAAGCAATCTCTTAATCATCTTAATAACTGCCTCTAAAAGATATTGCATTTCCCCATTTAACCGAAGCTTGCTAAATAGCAAAAATTCACAAGCAAAATAAAAATAGCCGACGTTCACGAATAACGAGACAAAATTCCAGGCGAGCCATGAGGAAAAAGGAGGAGGTATATATATACCCCTTGCGCTCGCAGCAGCCCGAAGAAAAATGCTCGCTAGGAATTGTAATTTCAGTGATCGAAGCCCGGCTTAATAAGCGCGGCGCGAAATCTCAAGAATCACGGCGCAACGCAATGCCCCGCACGCAGCTCCCAGTCGCAATTTTTCAGCGGGGGCCCACGAGCATCCCGCGCGATCCTCCCGCTCCGCGGGTACACGAGGTGCAATTACTTTCCGCGCCGTTCCCCGTGACAGAGGGATTATTATCATTTGTTTACGTCAATCGGTGCCGATCTATCGTTGATCGATTCGTCATGCACCCGATCGCCCCTTTATTATTTAAGTGCCAGCCCATGCATCAGCCCGGACGTGCCTTTTCACTCGTGATTTTATCAATCGCCGGCCGCATTAAACGGAATCATTATATTCATTAATTCACATTACGCGAGCATTAATATTTCAGGAGATAAAGAGAAGCGAGGGCCAGTTGAGTAATAAGCCGAGAAAAGGGGGTGGGAGGGAACAATTGGAGCACCACCCCCACAGCGAAACTTGTACTGCGAGGAAGCACAGAGTCATGTGTTTTAAACTGCGAGATCCTTTCTTTTCGCGACTTTACAGAGCCTTACAACACTGAATTGGACCAAATTTTCTAAATCTAAAAAAAACCGGATAGTGTCATACGACATTTGAGAAGTCGTCCATAAATTGAGTGAGTGAACTTTTTACACAATATGTCGCTTCACATTTTCAGATTCAGAGAGAAAGATGGATTTCTCTAATTCGTATTTAATAGAAAGATAACAGCTGCCGTGATAGAAATAACGACATTTTTAATGACCATCAAACTATATTATGACATGCAATAATTAATGTCCATTAAAAGTAGCCATTAAGTAGTACTGTACTTGTCGGAAAAAGTAGCTAAAATATTCGAATTTTTTAGAATAGCTAGAAAATTGCCAAATAATGGACATTATTAAGTTAATTTTCTAACCTCAAAATCGCAATTTATTAGCACTTAGAATTTCTCAACATTGTATCTGCAGAAAGACCATACGACCATTTTTCGTATAGCATTAAAAATGTTAAATAAAAATTTTAAAAATCGTTACATTTAGGATCAAAGTGCGGTCAACAAAGCTAGTTGTCATCTGGCCAGTGATTATTAACCTTTTAACGTCCAGTGTTACGCGTAAGTAACATTTCAAAACAGCATTTATATCATGTTTTTAGTAAAAAAAAAACTAATAACGTAAAATAAATTTATGGATTTTATAACTTGCATTATTAGGTATCGTTTGCAATAAATTTTAACAGTAAAATGTTTAATAAGACAGTCGAGAAATCTCAAAATAATTTTTTTGCATAAATGTCTTAATTTAAAGATTTCATATATAAAAAAAATGTTTGAAACTCTAAAATTGAAGGGAGCTTAATATCACTGATCATAGAATTTTTATCAAAAAAAGCTTGCCATCTTCGAAATAATAATATTTGTTAACAAAAATTTTAAATTTCTTCAGAAGATAAAGAGGAGCGAGAGCCAGTTGAGTTGAGCTAGCCGAGACAAAGGGGTGGGAGGGACCAATTGGAGCACCACCCACCCCTTCGTGAGACTCGCGTACTCCGCGAGGAAGCACATCGTCATCAGATTTAAGCTTCGTTCCCTTCTTTTCGCGACTTCCCTCTCGCGGTGGAGCCGGCCACTTTCTCCTCTCCTCCGCGCCGGGCGGCTCTCGGTCTGACCTTTTTTGGAGCTGTGGGTAGCTCTATAATCATAATTCCACTCGTAATTACATTTATGACCCACTTTGCTCTCGTAAATTGTCTTCGACGAGCGACCCGCGTTCACCTCCCGGTCCTTCTCCCGCTCGCCATTACCCCAGCGACTCTCATCTTCTTGCCTTTTTTCCCTCATTTCTCTCTCCCTCTCCCTCCTTCCCCCCCTCTCTCTCTCTCTCCCTCTCTCTTTCCGCGGCGCAATTAGACTCTCATGATTGGAACTCGGGGTAAAACGAGCGTTTTGCTCGCTTTTACCGCGGGCGCGATTACGATTCCGCGAAAGGCGGCTATTTTTATTGCGACAGCGAGGCTCTCTCTCTCTCGCCCGGTTGTACGACAATTTTTTTCATCGGCGGCGTTACGGAGAAATCCGCCTTTTCTCCGACTTCCCGGGAACAGATTAGCGGAAGTGGCGGTTCAGCGAAGGAGGCGCAGCTTGCGCCGGAAACGATGGGGAGTCGCCGCTCGATGGAGATTTTCGGCTCGAGCCGGAGGGTATACACGCCGAGGCCCTATAGGGATGTAGCGCCGGTCCCATTGGCTCGCGGGGCCCGCGGTGCGTCACACCGGTTGGTCGCCTTAATAATACGCCGAGCGCCGGGGCTCCCCGGTTACCACCTCGTTCGTTTTTTCATTTTCTTTTTTGCTGCGACGCGTACACCCTGTCGGCGAAGGGAAGAGCGACGAGGAGCCCCAGGGCTAAATGCCGCGATTGTGTACAGACGTTGGGCTCGTCAAACAAAGAGAAGCTTTCGGATAGCAGGTTTGACGAATACGATGAAAAAGTTGCGCAATTGTATTTCCTCTTCGACCACCTATAAATGAGTTTGACGGAAAATATTTTTTGATTTACTAGTTACTTTTTTGGATTGCAGGTATGTAGTATAAAAATATTTGTTGTAAATATGTGCTTATATTACTGGTAATCAGCCTCAGATCTATAGTAAAAAGTGATACCTATAGAAACATGAGTATCTGACTGCGTGTAAAAGCGCTATATGAGTTGATTTGCTTTGAATATTATTACAATAACATTTCTGTTGCCTTGAAATAAAATTGATAGTCGATCATTAACTTGATTAATATTTTTTATAACAGAAGTCGAGTTGAGGTTGTACAGTCAAACGTACCAGTTACATTACTGAATAAAAGCAAAGCCAGAAGGTTTTATACATCAAGATATTTTCAAATAATTATTTTATATCACATAATTGACCTTCGGCTAAATGAAAACATTGATAGGTGCAATTTAGGCTTTTATTGCAGCAATAGATTAAAATAAAATAGGCACCAATTAAGAGAAACAAATAAAAATTTTGCACTTGTTTGTTCCTTTGTAAATTTTTCCGCTTCATCATAAAAGCGTGTAATATAAGTTTTAATTCTCCTTTATACAAGGCAATCACTATTTTTAGTATCGTGTAATTATCGATTATTATGTGAACAAACTAGCCATGGATAAACTAAGCAGTTTACTTTATGCACTTTTTAAATGGCTTTAGTGGATATAAATGTTTGAATTGCACTTTTAAAGATCAGTACAGCACTCAATGTGCGAAACTTCTATATTTCTAAGTAAAACTCACACATATAAGTATTGCAATTTTCACTGAAAAGAATTTTCTGCCCCAAAAATGGCAGTAATTACGTTTTTGCTTTAAAACAACCGTAAAAAGGTACCTAATACCTTAACATTTCTATTTTCAGCGAAAAATATCTGGAGCTTCGAACAAATTTCTGAGTTTCTCATAAACGTAACGAAGTTGAAAAGTTTAAGTTGAAAATTTAGGTTTAGAAGGGGCACTTACGGCGCGCCGAGGCCCCGAGTAACTAGCACAATTAGCGCTGTCGTGTAGCGCCGTGGCTCGGCTTGCTCCCGCAATTTTCTCGAAAATCGCGGTAGACCCCGATACTTTAATGCCGGTGCGTCGCGTATAATGGCCACGGGTGAAGGGAGCGGCCGCCGGAACGGCTCGGCACTAAAAAAAGAAATGCCTGCGCCGCGAGGGTGAAGAAATCCAGCGTCGGGGTGCGACACTTCGCGGAGGAGTGGAAAATTGCGTCGCGCTCGGGTGCGCCCCGTCGACGAAAACTTGCGACAAGTCCTTCTAACTCCCGCGTCCCGTCGTTTTCTAGTCCTTTGTTTCCAAAAATTCGCAATCCTCCGGCCGAGGACTTTTGCTCGGCCCTTTTTCTTGGGTCGCACTGCTTTATCTTTTCTCATCATCCGCGTTTACCTCTCTCTGCCTCTTTTGCTCGTTCGGATGGAGGCGAAGTTTTTTTCCCGCGACATCATCATCTTGGTCGGAGACCATCTCTCTGCTCATGCGCTCGAGCTTCCATTTTTCCTCTTTTCTGCTATTCCCCTTCATAATTTGTGTGTGCTAAGGGAGCGCTGGTCGAGCGTCAAATATTTTGCCGTTATCTTCTTTTGATTTAATAATTAGGGGAAATTATCTTGGAAATGAAAGTTCTAGTTTTGATTGGCTCGGTTTTGAAAATGCATTGTAGTAGAAACTCACTAGT
>JAXIUT010000025.1:298747-316114 GCA_035586675.1 Eurytoma californica
GAAATTATCTTGGAAATGAAAGTTCTAGTTTTGATTGGCTCGGTTTTGAAAATGCATTGTAGTAGAAACTCACTAGTTTACAGTGATAATAATTGTGAATTTCACTGGAAAAGTTTAGTGATTAGAGAAAATTTAGCGCTGAATAATTTGACAATTATTGCACAACACACTCGGCTGAAGGTTTTTTTTTGTGAAATAATTTGAAAAGATGACAGCATTTTAACAATTATTTTAGAATATCTAGAACCTCGAAATTTCCGAGCAATGTTACAATTTTTTAATGGTTCGGAAAAACCATCGTATATAAAAACCGGCGAAAGGCAGAGCCGAAATTCGGTGGAGCGAGGGACGAGTTTACCCAGAAAGATCGGAGTGCAATAACGTTTACCAGAGCGGTTCCACACATATACTCACCGAGCGTCAAGATTTATGAATCCCATAAGTGCTTATTTAAATCATGAGGGATTTTTTATTGTAATTTTAGATCCATTTGATTACAATAATTGCTGAAGACAACCTACGTTATTCAACCATTAGATAACTTCATAATCGGTTATAAATATTTAAATGATGGAGCACTTGTATAGTCTCTCCATACATCTAAGCATCTTATATGAATACCCAAATTTTAAGAGGGCATGTATGTATAATTGGGGCCACTTATACGTTATCGGGAAGGATTTCACAGAGTCCCCATAGCGGAAAATTTATCAGACAATATTACGAGCTGCATGTGAACATACAAATTCATCATCTTAGAATCGCGATGTTTGCTGCACGAAAAATTTAAAACAACTATAAAAAGATGCAAAACTAATTATTAATCAGATTATTCTCGGTTAGTAAAGTAAATTATGTTAGTAAATTATGTTAGTAAATTATGTTAGTAAAGTAACATTTCATTTCAAAGTCAGAACGTTTCAACTTTTATTAATTAAATTTGGAAAAATCAATTTATTATTATGATTACAAAATTAAAAAGTGATTAAAAAGTGCAAAATTCACTTATTCACAAGTAGTCTTTGATTACGCAGAATGAACAACACTTTTCTTGCGTACCTTCCTTTAAGTAGGAGAAGGACAATTGAATGGGATAATTTTTGCGTGTGCAAGGATAGAACTTATTCCCTTACTCCATCCATCCCCTTAATTTATTACGAAGTTGACATACGAACAAAATGAGTTGATATACGAAAAAAGTGAGAAGCGTAGACTCGATAAACCGAAACGCGCCGAAACGAGGGTAGGGCAGCCATGGCAGATTTGACGGGCTTCCAACGACGCTCCTCGGCAGCATCGATCCGGCAGCGGGTACCGCGAGGAGCAACAAAAGTGCCGCTCATCACTCGCTGACGCGATATTACGATATGTGTAAAACGACGTTCACGTCCCTTCGGACAGGCTTCCCCCGGCTTACCGTTATCGCGTCGAGGCGCCTTTTTTCTCTCTCTCTTTTCATTTTTCATGCGTGTAATTAATTTTTTGCCCCGCGCTGGAATATCTTGTGCACCTCGCGCGAGCCCACCGCTCCTTTTTCGATTAACCTTTATTTATATAAATTTAACAGATTATTTGCGCAGCGGCTGCCTTTAATTATAATTTCATTCTCTTGCTTATCTGATTAATTTTTTGTCGGGGCTAAATATTTTGGTATTTAAGGTGATCGAATCTACTCCCGATATTAATGAATACGTTTACTTTTATTTTTATCGTTTTTATGGTAATGAATATTTAACTAAATTTAGCGTTGTTAAAATTGTTTAAAAAAAATATGGGGAAAAAATAATCTACTTCATTGTACTCGTGTGGATCTATCTTAATATTGATAGACGAAGAGAAAGAAGATGACATTTTAAAGTCGTCGTTAAAAAAACTAAACAATTCCTTTGTTTGTAGTAAAATGTTAGTTTTGCTCCGATGGGATTGTACAAAAGATATTTATGTGAAAATAAGTGTACTAAAAAATTTAAATCCGTTGGTTGAAAAACATTTTGAGAAAAGCTACATCAAATCATAAGTTCTATATTCGCATGAGTATTTGAAGAAAGGTGACTATTTTAGAGTAATCACTAGAGATTTTAAATAGACTGAAATCACTTTATATTAAAAACTTGATTTGATGAAACAAGTTATAAAATAATGTAAACGATTTAATAATATTTAAAACGAATGACTCTATTTCTCGTGATAATTAATCAGATGAAGAAGACTCTCACGATCATTTTGGACAATCCACTCCCTTTCTCATTCATTAAGCAATATTGAGTGTTTCTGCTAATTTCTACTGAAAAATATTAAGAATTTTTCCTAATTTGTAACAGTAAAAAAGATTTTAATAATAAAAAAGCGATACATAAGTACTTTATAATAACCGTCGTTTCACCGCAGTCACGACCCCTTAAAGGTCGTTAAAACCAGCATCCAAGCGAGATCGGCGCAGCGCGTCGGTCCATGAAAACCTCGAGAGAAAAAGCACGCGGCAGCTCTCGCATTCGCGCGTCTTCATTTGCGCGTCGGCCGGGAGAGTAAAAGCGACTGCGCGGGAATATACGCTTCGCCTAAACCGGCAGCATATAAAGATGCCCCGGCGAGATAGTGTAAAGTTAATGACGAACGGACGGATAGGCCGGAGATAGCGCCGCGCGCGGCGAACAAAGGGGGGGGATGAAAAGTGCGCTGAGAGGGCTGGGAGCCGCGCGCGAAGAAAAAAACGACGCGAAGCGAAGGAGGCGAGCCGCCGCGCGAAAGCAGCGAGGCAAGGCCGAGTGAAAGGAGTCAAAGAGTTACGAGCCCACGGAAAAAAAGGAGCGAAGGCGCGAGAGGAGATGAGAAAAGATTGCGAGTCGAAACTCGAAGGGCTTTCCGGCGGGTTGGTCGAATAGTTGGGGCGTGCGTCGCGCTGCGGTGGTGTAATGTACGCGAGGGGGAAGTCGGGGTGAGACGTGCATCCTGCTCCTTGATTCTTGGTGGTAGACACTGTTGTCTGGTACCGACGTAACTCTTTAGCACTTGTCAGATTAGTCTTGCACTTTTTCGTTATTTACGCGTGTTTTTAAATTAGAAGGCAACATTAATTTTAGCTAATATTTGGTGAAATTATGCTAATTTTAGTAAACTCGAGGCTTATTAATGAAAATTTTTAAAGGATATTCTAGAAATCTTTGGAAATCTTCGAAATCAAGGAAATATTTGTAAATGGACGGAAATTTTTGAAATTATTTAAAATGTTTTAAGTCGCTGAAATCTTTTGGAAATCAATGGAAATTACTAGAAATAGTTGATAAGATTGGAAATAATTGCCATACATGATATTATATTATCAAAAATGATAGAAAAATCTGAGAAATGATAGAAAATTTATTGAAAATTGTTGAAAAACGTTGGACATTATTGGAAATCATTAGAAGACATTGAAAAATTATTGAAATTCTTCTGAAAATTTGTGTAATTATGAAGAAATTTTTTTTACAAAAGTTATCTTTAGATATCATTCCAAATTCTGAGAAATCTTTATAAAATTCTTTGATTATTATGTTGAGTGCCTATGTTGTATAAAAACCTAATTGAGTTCAGATTAATTCAATTTTTTCTAAAACAGAATAATTTTTCACGCGAACGGAGTGATATTCCGGAATGTTCACTCGCGTACATTCTACAAGATAAGCTAAGTGCTTGAAGCTTTCAAGCTCGCGCCTTGCTCAAGTGAAAATTATTTGCTTAATACGAGTTTATTAACTCGATTGAAAAATCATAATCGCGGCAATGAAAGAAGACGCCCAACGTCGTTAGTCGGCCTAGACACTACCGTGGCCTTTGTGCGCGCTCATTACTCACAATCAACGCGCTCGTAATTCCCGCGCATAAAAGCCCGTCGGGCTCGCAGGCGCTCGAAAAGCCCGTCGCACTTAGGACTAGATATTTCACGCCGGACCGGGGGGGGGGGGGGGTAATTATCGCGCGCGTCAGTCGTAAATCGAGAGGCGAGCACGCGATAAGCGAGGCTCGCGCTCGCGACACTTTTATAGGGGCTGCCGGCGAAATCTCTCGCTTTCGGGCGAGATGCGCTCGCTCCTCGGCGCTTCTTCATCCGTCCACTTGCCGCCGATCGCCGGCGCGTAACTTATAGGCTCCGTGCCGCGCTTTTACTTTCAGCCAACGTGGCGCGATGCTCTATTTACGAGCGGCGTGTTTCGTCGCCGCGCGAGATAAAGGAGAGAACGAGTTTTCCATCCTTCATTTGTCCGCTTGGATACCGAGCCCGACACTTTCTTGCATTCGACTTCGTTAATTTTCTTTGATTTTGCCGCGCTATGAGTCTTCGGTTGGCTAAATTCCTTCGTTATGCGGTGTCATTTGGCGACGGTGCAATGATTATAGTGTATGATTTTTAAATTTGTTTTTTGCTCATTTAATCAGATGATTTATCTTACCGCTATAAAATATTTTATGTGCTTACTAGGAGAGCATCGGAACTCTGAATCAGAGGTTATGGTTAATTAGTATATCAACGTGTGAATATGAAAGAAATATGAAGATGAAAGAAACCAACGTTTTAGACTCCATCGTTCTACTTATTTATTCTATACTATATAGGATGTCATATACCTATATGAGTAATATTATATATTATTCGTTACTAAAATTTAACACATAAATGATTTTTTTTACACGATTTTGTCAAATCGCGTGACAAGTTGAAGAGAAACCTATAATTGAAACATCGTTACGTTAAAAAATGTTAATTTATTCCGCAAAGTTATTGATAATCAAAGATGAATATCTAGATCACTTTATATTAGAAGTGTAATATGTCATCGATCTCCTTTTTAGATTAAAGATAACTTTTTAAAGATTTGACATTTTTTAATGTAATACACTTAAAATTACAGGTTTTCTTTTAATTTTTTTATAGAATCATATTAAAAATCAAATATTATAGGTAAATTATAGAGATTTATTGATTTGATGCAAAACTTTTTTTTTTAATTATATTTACAAAATAAATTTTTTAATCATATGTATATAAATTAACTCTGCTGTATCTTCTAGCTCAAGAACTATTCAGCATTACAAATCTAAAATTATGACTTCTTTTTCTACTATATAAATTCAACAAAATCCGAGTTCCAGAGTACTAATGTACTCCAACTAAGATATTACCTTGAACTCCGCGGTATTAATATAAATTTCCTTGTCATTATTAATACCATTAGCAAAATTTTTTTAAATCCGTTGATTTTCGTTCTGCCGGCGTAATAATTAAAATCGCCGAGAAAAAAAAAAATGAAAAGCAAGTCATTTAGCAGGGCGTTACGCGCGACCGGGTTGACCGTGAAATATGCGAAATTACGATGCCAGGCGTGAGCGCCGCGAAGTGAAAGGGAGAGCTATAATTACCAAGTGTATCGTTTGTCAATTTTCCAATTTTATTGAACACCGCTCGAGCTGGCCTAGGCACGAAACGCGTATACCACGTACGTACATATACGCGATATAATACGAGCGGCATTAATTACGAGCGACCACTCGAGCGCGCGGGGCTCAAAGTGGAAACATCAGATTTGTCTAATAATTCGCTTAATTAAATATAAGCCCCGAGTATTGCGCAACCCCCGAGTAATTAGCCCGATAAATTTTCGCCGATCCCCGCTAATTGATACACATTCCCGACGAATTAACCGCCGATACAATTCGAGCGCGATCGATAAAATCTGAAGATCGAACGAGAGCGGCAGACGGCTATTTACGAGATAATAATAAAAAAAAAGAAGAGAAGCGAAGGCGAAGGCTACGTCGAAAAGTCCGGTGACCGAGCGCATAGTTCGAATCGGCGCCTCGCATTGCGATCGGCGCACGCGATGCGCACCCATATACGAGCGCGCGCACGTGTCACGAGGGCCGTCCGGCTTGTCACTTGCTCACACGTGCCATTCGTGCCGGGCGCGCGGCGCCGTGCACACCTATTCCCCCCCTCGGTCGCCACAATGAGGCGCACACCTCAACTCCTGTTTTTTTTTTTTTTTTTTTCTTTCAGCCTCGCGTCCTTCCTTTTTTTACGCCGGCTGCTTTCCACTCGTTTGCGTGCGCGACGATTTTTCAAGCGCGCGGCAATTTGCCGCGAATTAAAATTCCTCGCCGATTGAAAATTATTCAAGATACACGCCGGGAGATTATTTCGTTAACATTATGAATTCGAAATGAGACTTTAAGATGAAGAATTCTCATTAGCCGGCATAAATCACGCTTAAAGCGGGGACTTATTGAGCGCGATTCCTTTGCCCGGGAATCGCCCCTCGTGGCACGTTTACGCGGCGAGCGAATTATTAATTGAATATTATTTTTTTTTTTTTTTTTTTTTTTTTTTTTGAGGACTCAACAAATTTCCTTTCGGAATTGATTGTTTTTTGACTTTCAGATGATTATTGATTTGTTTAAAGAATTTTAAGTATACTTTTTTTTTAACGTGCAACGAATACTTGTACGTAAAATCACAATGCATCATCAAATATCAATGATATCGTGGTGTTGTAGTAGTATTAAGTTCTACTCAAAATTCCAATAGTCTATTTAGAAGTTGTCACAGACTGTCCTTGTTGAAAAAAGTGCAATAGTTTCTTATAAAAATTACTAGAACTATAGTAAAATTTCTTAGACTTCTATAGTAAATTTTAAAAGATACTATAGTCATTTTTACAAGAAACTATTGCAATTGTTTAGTAGAACTTTTTTCTCCATGTAGTAGTCAATATACAGTACTTTTGATGCAATATTAGCAAAAAATCAACAATTTATGTTTATTATTAATTGAAGTATCAATTTGCAGAATTTATAGAAAAATGTGTACGGACTTGAAATCAACAGATTTATAGATAAAAACCAAAATCTACAGAAATATAGTGACATTTGATTATTTTGATATGAAAATTCAGAAAGTTTAAATGTAAGAATATCTGATACATAGTGAAGCACCAGCAGCTCTCTTCAAACGCCTTGCCAACCAGATCCCTCGGTTGCTTATATAACATATTGAGAAAACCTACCGGTTGGCGTAAAACATATCCCAGAGTCCACCTGGTGGCAAAATGGGTAAAAGGTTAAGGAACGCTTATTAAAACTAAATATGCATGAAATATGCATGATCGTTGCTCTGGAGCCGACAGTTATTTAAATTTACTTTACAGCCTAGCGGCCGGGAAATACAACTTTCCGGCCTAGGCCGTTTCGGAAATATTGGATTTCCGACCTCCCTATTGTAAAATATAGTACGCACCAAGAGAGGGAATAAAGAAAGCCTCAGACCACATGTTCGCATTTACATGCGATCTGAGACATTCTTTATTTTCCCACCCTAGATACGTAAAATACTATTGTAGATGGCGTTTTGTATAATTTTTCAAAATTTTAAATAATATTATAAATAATATAAAACATTTATATTTGATACAGGTGACAATATCCTCCATCAAAGATGTTAGAGATTCGTTCTTTCTTTCTGTTGACTATCTTTTTTTTTTACATATTTCAATGTAATTTATTACTATTTGCAACTTTGTACATCATCATAGAGAGATACGTTCTAAAAGAAATGATATCAGCCGAAAAGTACATTTAAATGGACACCACCTCTAAAAAGGTCAAAACTCTCAGCAAACATTTGCAAATCACAGTCCGCGCTATTCAAACCACACTTCAAGTGTGCTCTTCGTCAAGCAACCAGTGACGAACGATTCTCCCGGATACTCAAAATATTGTGAATCCGATTATGGATGGGTGCCGAGGCGGAGGCGACGGCGCGTAGGCAAAGCGACTCGTCGCCTCTTCCTTCGGACGGAAAAATAAACCGTTGCGAAGGCACCGAAATACAAAGCGCCGCCTCGGGGGCCCCGCGTGACGCCTCAACGAGACGGAGATCGATCGCGCCCGACGCTAAATACGATCCGACGCCCGCGAGAACAAGATCGCGCCGAGCGAGAAGACAGATAACGCGACGGGGCCCGAGCGATCGCTCGCTCGCTCGCAACAAGAATAAAAGCCTGCGAGTCGTGTGTGTGTGTGTGTGTATATAGGTACCTATATACATATGTATACATACATACATAAATATACATACGTACGTATATACATGCATACGTATATATATAGGTAAGTATCATACAAGTGTATATTTATGCATACGTACGTATACGCACAGAGTAAGAGATTTCGCGCGATCAGACTACTATGCGCTGGGGCCGCGAGCTACGCTCGTCGTTAGAGCGCTGATTTACAGCGGAGCGGCCTAATGTAGATTATCGAGGCGGCTATTAGTCAAGAGCACAGGGTCGGGGCCTATCGCCGATTAATTGCGGTTATAAGTCGCTGTTGATCATGTGGACGAGGAGGCGACCTTACACACATCTTCCCCATCCCCCCCCCCCCTACCTTGGGTACAGGTGTACGTACCTATTGCTGTTAATGAGTCTTTTTCTGCGGGACGCGCTGGATTAATCGACTGGGAGGGTTTGTATGGCTTTTTAAAAAATCGCGAAAGCGAGTTACCGATGCTGCTATTACGTCCCTTTATTTTTTATTGTCCCTCGTGTATACGTATATATACACACGTTTCACGGCGGGGTGAAACACTGGAGTTGACTTATGACTTCTCTAATTAAATTACCCGGAACAAATTGAATAATGGAATTAACCGATTCATTAAACGAAAATTCGAGGAGCGTATACTTTTTTACACGGCTTGATGACTTCGTTAAAACACTCGCTTATCTCGCGGCCGATCGAATACACAACAAATCCATTCGCGCGCGTGTGAATGGCGCCGCGGGACGAAAAATAACGTCGTCGATCGTGACTTAGGCTTATTTAAAAGAGAAAAAAAAAATCCCAAGGAAAAATAACGCGCACCGGGCGTATCATGACTGATGAGGTCAGGTGCCGATTCGCCGAGTCCCCCCACGTAATATACTCGGGCTCGCGGCCATCGACACCGGCGAACGGCCCCGGAGGCGCGCGCGCACGCGAGAATCTCGCCTTCCGTGAATTTCGGCGGCTTTTCTCATTTTTTTTTCTCCCCTCTTGCCGCGCGAATGCGATTGCCAATTGATTCGGCCGCTCGGTGCGCCTTTAAAGAGCAGCGGCGCGCATCGAGACCATCGGCTGAATTATTGCCGGGACCCCCTTTTTTACTCCGAAGCTGTCAAGTAATTTCGGGCTTTTTTTGCTTTCGGCGTAATGTAACTATCGCCAGGTAACATTTAAACTTTTCTTTTTGCACGAATAACTCGGGGTATTAATTTACCGGCTGATTTGTACAAATGAAATATCAATTACGCGGCGGGCATGCATAATTTATTTAAATACTAGAAAAACTGTTCGATCGCAAAAGTGCCGAGCTCCTATTTCATAATACCGCTTGTGAAACGGTTACGTGTCAAAAAGATTTGAATAAATTAACCGGTCAGGCGGATAATGTATGCGTCTCACGTACGCGAATTCGATGAGATATACGGCCGACTGCTTATCGTAATTCAATTCAGCGGAAAGGTCGATGGTTACAGGTGACCCATTTCGAGCAGATTTTTCCACAACTTATGTTTCAATTGCACAGGGTATAGTTATATTTCCGTATAGCGGTGCTTCTGAATGATTAGAAACTTGCACAAAACGAAATTTATGAAACAAATTGAAATAGTAAAATAACGATTAGGTCCTTTAGCGCTAGATAAGATCTACTAGATTAAATTATTTAGTACCATGTAGATTAGATTTCATATATTTTATATTTAAATAAATAAGGACTATTGTCCATAAAATAAATGTAAAGTATCTGCTCTACTCAATTATAAAAAAGCTGTTAATAGTTATGTGATGACTTGTAGGAGGAGCTACAATACCGTTAGAAGAGGCTGTCGCAACTTTTGTTCTATTTTATTGTAAAATCGACGGGTATTAAACAAAGTTGATTAAACGCAGTTAATGGAATGTGCCCACTCTAACAGTCGATCTCGTACCATAAAACTTCGACGAGAAAAGAAGTAAAAACTCGTATCCGCGGAATTTGCACTTATATGATTTGAAATAGGAATAAAATGGATCTGGTTAATCCTGTATTAATGCACAATAATTAACTGATAGCCGAGCACCTTATCTAAATTGTACATTAAGTCGGTGCGCTTTCAGCGTGATAAACCGACCGAATTTTTAAATTTCCCCCCGACAAATAAACAAAGATTTTAATAGCAGTAGCCCGAACGAGTCTATTAAGCTACCAATAATTAAGCGTCAAGTGCGCGGCGGCTTCCCTTTCTACTTAAATATCGCGCCGAGGCATCGGCATCCCCCGGTGATCGGCGCGCAATAATAATTTATTAGCCTCTTGTGCTGCGGCTCGTGCTCTAGTCTCGGCCGGCGAGAAAAAAGGCGAGAGGCGAGTCGTGACGAAAGCTCCACCCTCGGAGAGCTCGCGAGGACCTTGACGGGACGGTAGGTGAAGATCGCGCGCGCGAGATTAGATAGCGGGGAGATGCGCCGCGTCGCTCCCGAGCGAATCCCCCTCTTCCATTAACGGCCCGGCCGTAAAGATGATTTAAAGGGCAAAACTGAGAATTAGCCGCGCGAAGCCAATTGCCGCGGCTCGAATGAATCTCGCGGCGCGCGAGAGGCGAGGAAAGAACGCGCGCGGAAAAACCGCCTCCCGACGTTTTTACAATTTGCGCGTCGCCCTCCGAGAATTTACATCGGAATGGCCCGATTCGCTTTTTTTTTCCTTCGTTCGCGATATTTTTCCTGGTGGTTCTTAGGTAAATCGATTTATTTAAGACTTGCATGAAACTTTCGGCAAAATTAGTTTATGTAATGATGAGTCAGCCTGCAAAATCTGAGGCTTATTGTCCTTCTAGTTCTCGAGATATGTTTCAGAGTTACAATTTTTAACACGGGTTCATGTGGAGGACATTGAAAAAAGTCGCTTTGCGTGCGAATAAAAAAAACTAGATTCAAGAACTTAACCAAAATTTACACAAAAACAGGTTACAATATTTTGAATTCACTCTATCAATCCGTGCGAGATCCACCACGTAGTTTTTCTGTCATTGCTCCTCAAAGAAGTAATTCGGCCGCATGACTATATATACAGTTATAGAGTTTACATTGATAACCTAGTCAATTGAATGTTTTGAAATTCTATAAAATTATTAAAAAAGTATTTACATTCGTCTAAGGTGATTCAATCGAGGTTAGAAATCATTATAATAATTTAGATTCTATTGAAATTTATTTATAATCATCTTTTGTAATCTCTAAATTTCTTCCAGTGATAACTCGGTCATTTGTTCAAAATTAGTGGATATACAAATAAAAAATGAATGAACTTTTTCTTTATTCACTTATTTTTCAGTGTATATGCACTAATTTTGAATTAATGACCGAGTTATCACTGGAAGAAATTTAGAGAATAAGTAAGCCTCTACTTGACTCGCATAGTCGGCTAAGAACTACCTTAAAAAAGTGATGGCCTTTGTGTGATTCTATGATTGGTCGTCAAGATGGTCGCCAAGATACGCGAACCTGATTGGTCGCGAAATTTTTAAATTTTGATATTGTATTCCTCTCTTAAAAAACGATGGTAGGATGTTGTGAAGCCTCGAAAAAGAGATTCGATTCAAAATGTTTGGATGAATTTTATAATTTAGTTTAATTTTCGTTTATTTAAATAGAGTATGTTGTAGAACATAATAGTTTAAAATAAAGTTTTTAAATTTTATAATTTGCCTCTATATTTATACATTAAATAACTTCGTTAATGAATCCTGATTTAGTTTATAACCTCAAAAATGAAAAGCAACATAAACTGTCATTTAATCTAATATGTTTTGAATATAAATTGAAAAGAATGACTGTCCTATTGAAATAAAAAGTATTTCTCTGAAATTTATTAATAAAAATGCCTGAGCGTTCCGGTCTGCCTTTTCGTTCCTTAACTTAGCGTCGAGTCGTTTGCTCCTGAGTTGCAGTCGCGTTCGACCTAATCAAAACGATTATTTTCATCGGCGAACCGGGCCGGGCCACGAATTCTCCCGCGACAAATGCCCACCGGTCGATAAACAGCCTCGGCCAAATGAGATTTCGATACGGTGAGGGAGAGGTGCCTGCGCGCGCGCCGAGTGACCTTTTATTTACACCCCGGTCCCCGGCGGAGCTTCATTCACGGGAATTTCGAGGCGGGGAGAGCGATGCAATTGGGAATGCGGCGCGGCGCATCGGTTGAAAATCTCGAAGGGGGCGAGGCGACGCGCGGCCGCCGATAAAACCCGCAAAATACGAAACTACTGAGCATCTGGAAATGGCTCGTAAACTGGCCGGGCCCGCACGATTCGATCAGCTCCTGGCCCTGCCGGTGGATCGTTCTATACCATAAATATGGAAAACGCCCGGTACACCGGCGACTAAATGTTTCATTTTACTTTTTTTTTCGTCAAAAAGGCAACGCACACAATCGTTATATCCTCTTCTTCTTAGGGAGCTTCAATTAATTAACGGCAAAGAATTTTTAAACGTAATGAGGTGATTAAGTAGTATTAAGAAAGTAAATTTTAAAATAACAATTAACGAGCTTTTATTAGGATACATTTAAAAGTGATACTTTGAAAAAGAAGCAGCGTAAAAAATTGAAAAAATCTTCGGTAAAAAATGTTGAAAGCACATTTACAGGTGAGCGATAAAAGGCACTGAGAAGAAGAAAACAGACAGTAGAAATTGACAGAAGAGGCAAATTGAATCTCCACTGCTTCTTCGCGAATGCTGTTTTTGCTGTTCAACTCTAAAAAGAATGCAAGACTGTGCAAGATTGAAGCTGTCGCTAAAGATGAAAGAAAAATCAAGCCACGTTAGCCTTCGATTTGTCCATTCGCATTGCATTCATCTATCTCTCTCTCATACTCTCACTAGTTTTCTATCATATTCTTTCTCTCTCACTCTCACTATTTCTCTCTCTCTCTCTCACTCTCACACTCTTTCTTGTTTACTATCTCTTCCTTATTATATTTCTCTCTCTTATTCTTACGCTCTCTCCCTAACTATTTCTCTCACTCTCACACTCATTCTTTCTTGCTATTTCTCTCTCTCTCTCTCTCTCTCTCCCTCTCTCTCTCTCTCTCTCTCTCTCTCTGACACACACACTCACATTATCTCACACACTCTCTAATTCTTCCTTATTCTCTCTCTCACACACACTGTATATCCCTGTCTCACTCACTCTCCATCTCTATCTCTTTTTTGTTCTTCCCGCACGGCGGCGTGGAATTGCAGCGGCGCAAGGTGAAACTATAAGCTTGGAGGCGAACGCGCGAAAAGAGGCCGCGGTAGAACGCCCCCTTCCGCGCTCGCGCACACTCGAGAGGCGCTCTCCTCGAGGCACCGCGCGGCGTGCGGAGCGCATAGCAAAAACTTTAATCGCACGCTCCGACCGTAAAAGCTCGCCAAGAAATGAGGTAACAACGCGCCCCAAAAAAGCCTGTGCCCGCGCAGGCGAATGTTTTATGCCCGACCGCAAATGCAATCTACGCCCGGAGGGGGAGAACACGACGAAAGTCGACACTCGCTGACGGGCCCCACGACGCGTCGGTCTGCACGCCAGGATACGCCGCAGCCGCGAATGCTTATACATCCCTCTTTCGCACTGTACGTACAATTATATTCGTCCCGGTGTGTGAGGTGCTGAGTATAAGCTGGGTGCAGAACCGAGATCGCAGTTATTACACGGCGAACTGAGTGTGTACGAGTTTAGCGCGATTTGCGCGGGAAACTCTTGAAGAATTGAAAAATACAGCGTAAATGTAAAATAGTCGGTAAAACAATTTTCGTAATAAGGGATAAATTTTCTTTTTGAAGTATAACCAGAATCACAGCTTTATATCAGTATACTTATTTTCGCATTATCACAGCCAATCGACATTACCAACAACCCACAGATCAGAGATATAACTACTGTCGAAGCATATACCTATCTATACTAGCAGACCAGTCGATATTTTTCAATTAGCAGATGTCTTTAAAATAGGTATTACTTATCAAACTATTTTAACTTCATACTGTATCTATAAATAACAAACAATTTTTTGAATATTTCAATATAATCATTGAACGATTACATTTATAAAAAATGATTTTAATTCCACTCCTATGCAAGGCTGTTTGTATTTGTGCACGATTACTCGTCACTCTCTCGCACAGGTACATAAAGACCGCGTCGCAAAAACGTCCCACTTTTTTTACGTCGGCCCCGGGGTGCTCCGCTCGATTTCACATCGGCTCCACCTGTTCTGTAATTCTCTCCCACTTGCATAAACTCATTCTAATTGATAAATATCTGAGCTCGAGGCCCGGCCGACGCCGTTGGTGCGTGGCCGAGTCGACTTCTTTTTTTTTTTATCGCTGCTCACCGCCGAGAGACATGAAAATGAAAACGAGCTTTCTAATTAAATTCGCTGCACTATGTTCGGCTAATAGCGCAAAGCGCTGTGTAACGTTTCGCGATGACGATGATTCCGCAACAAGCCGTTGGTACCTCGGCGCGAGACCCGCGCTTAGTACTGCCTAATGACGGGAACGAGGTTGAACTACCCCGGGGAGCGAAGATAAGCTGGGAAAGCTCGCCGTCATTGGCTAAGAAATAATTATTCGGAAAAGTAAATTTAGACCTCTAACTAGGAGAGTTGAAGTGCGGATTTTATGGATTTTGCAGGAGATGAGCCAATATTTTAGATTTTATTGCTCAATAATTTTTGAGCTAGAAAGATAATATAGTGCTAATTTCATTTAATGCGATTAAAAATAATTTTATTTTCAGTCCCCTTAATTTAACTCATATTATTCTCTAAATATACGCGAACAGAAATTCAGTACAGTGACACTTGATTACAATAATTTCAAAAATTCAAGCAATTTTTTCAGTGATTACATGGTTACTTATAATCAATGACTATGGAGAACTAGTATCCTCTCCAAGCGCCTAAACATATTATAGGCTGCTCTTAAAGAGGTATACTCTCGGGCATACTTATAATCTGAGGCAATGCCCTCGTTACCGGGAAAGATATCACAGAGTCCCCCTAGCGGAAGATGGATAAAGTAATATAAGTCACTGTAGCTACACCTAAACGCGTTTTAAGTAGGCTGCTTACCGCTGAATAGGAGGTGGCACACTGAAAACAAAAATTATTTTTTCTAAAGAAATCATACTTGATTCAAGTAACATTTACATCATTTAAAGTAATATTGACTTGAATCAACTGAAATTTACTTAAATAAAGTAAAATCTTTTTGGTAACAATGTTTTTTTCAGTAAGAATCATCGGATTTGATCTTCATTTATTATTATTAAACACTTTACAACGAATTGACATTTTTCAGAATAACAACAAAAAAAGCTAGTTTCTAAAATACCCATAACCCGGAGTTCTGGTACTATCCTATCAAGTACGACCACCTTCTTCTCGGTTTCAGCACCTAAATAAAAACACTGCCTACGAGGAAAACTTTAAAATTCTCCGCGAATCTTTGTACTCCCTTGTCTGCGCACTTCGCCTGTTACTCGGGAATGATTTTCTGCCCTCGGGCTTGATCAATTGCGAGAGCAAACCGCAGAATGAAGCTGGAACGAAATGAAATAACACGAGGGGTTACAGGCGGCTAGGTTACGGGGGATCGCCGTTCCCGGCGACGCTTCTTTCCCCGCTTCTTTAGCCCCCGGGGCGAAGTGCCATTTACGCACGGCTATTATTCCCAGCTCGAGCGGAGATTTCGCGGGCAAGGACATCGACTAATTATTGAGAAGTAAATCTTGGAGTGAAACTGGCCGCGTTTAACCGAAAGCACCGGGCGACGATCACCGCAGCGACAATATAGTGTATTGTATTTGAAACTTCCTGAACAAGAAGGAATTGAAAGTTTATAATTGACTTTTCACTCGAATTAAGCAGATTGAGATGCGAAACTCGGGCTTATGGATGCACCTTATCGGTGTTGGCATTTCCGTTATTATTTCTAAATAAATTTTCGAAAAAATCGCTCGATGATTTAAAAAAAAATTATATGCTACAATCATTAAGGTAGAAGAATATCTATGAACAATCAGGATCTTGGAACCAGGTGATTTTTATAAAAGAATTCAACAAAAATATCAATATTTTGATAGCATTTTTGGCTGTCGGCTTCAAAGATTTTCAAAAATTCAAAATTGTACTTAGTTAATAATTTATACTGAAGTTATAGTCAGTAACAAATATATACGGAAACGATGACTTTTTTAATAAATTCGTTCATTAAAAAAATCACTTGATGAGCATCTGACCATTTATATGCTTCTACCACAGATACCCACAGATTCTTTGCATAATTTCAGAATATATCATTATAAAACGATTTTTCTTTTTGAAAATTTAATAATCAGAGAAAATATCAATATCGGTGTAACAGATCTTTAACCGTGAATTTCACATAATCCCCTTAATTCAAATGCGATCCTCTCAAAGCCCGGAGTCGCGTAATTTTGCACTTTTTCCCATTCCGAAAGGAAGTTATATCTTTACAGCAGCAGCCGTTTACGGTGCGTGTAGATACTGTCCCTTTTTTCGAGCTTCTTAATTAGCTGCAATTAATAAATATCTCCCCAAAATTACACACACAGAAAACCCAGCGTCATTTCACTTATCTTAATTGAAATTCACCGACATAACTCGCGTAACGCCAAATGATACACGCGCATCCCCTCCTCCTCCAATTAAAAGTTACTTAATTGAACGCCGCCGCGAGGAAACGCCGGGGCAATTTGCGCGTAGGTTGTAATGGCGCGGAAAAGCAGAAAAGTTTATTTTGCATAAACAAAGCTTCGCGCGTCCGGCGAGCGGCCGGCAAGAGCCGGCGCGCGGCTAAAATACAAATGATTTCCGGGGGCATGCCTCGCCGTCGTCCCGTATATCATTCAATTAGCGGCGCATGAATATGCGACTCGCGCCACGAGAGAGGCTGGCCGCTCGCCGCCACCAAGGGGCCCCATTACACAGCCCGCGTACCTCCGGACAATTATCGGCGAGGTGTGTTGCCCCCGCGCAATTCCATGTTACTTTCGAAACGGATTCGCGCGGCGCCGCCGCAGGGGGAGGACTATATACGGGAGTAATGTTAGAGAGGAGAGAAAGAAAGGCGAGAAAAAAAAAAGAGGCGCTGCGACTCTGCTTCGATTTCCGGCGACCACCTCGTGAGAGTAAGGGAAAGAGCGAGCGGGAGAAAGAGAGAGAAACATATGCACACAGAAAGTGTGCGAGAGTGAGTGAGAGAAATAGAGAGAGAGAGATACAGACAGAAAGTGTGCGAGTG
>JAXIUT010000025.1:323826-335568 GCA_035586675.1 Eurytoma californica
AGAAATAGGGATTACAGTTGTGCAGTGATAAAGATCGTAAAGATACATAATAAATATTTATACTATTTTAAAATTTTATAGTAAATTCGTACTAATTTTATAGTTATTAGACTCATAGCACGAGTAATTTTTGCTACAAATCATTTGTTTCTCCGCGAAACCAACCCTACGAACGCGAACAACCTTAAAAATGCAAGCGCTTCAAGTCAAATCCTTAATAAGAAGTACTTAATGAAGTCGTTTTATAAATTGCTTTATTAGCGTTTGCCCCGGGGAAGTGCGTCCGAAAGCATGCAGAGGGAAGTCTCGGCCGCGGCGCTGATTTTGTACACGCACGAGAGCAGGAAATTGCGCGATATCAGGAATCTATCGTAAAGTAATTAACTCGGATGCTGGAAGGTTCGAGCGCGCTGCAGCGCATTCGCGGGACGCATTGTCAAATAGAAGTCGACTGGAGGGAGGAAGTCAAACAATAAGCTTTTTTGCGGCCGCGCGCACAATGAGCGGAATAATTTTAGATAGGGCATCTTTTAAAAAATGTAATAAGGCTATTTGTAAGCAATTAAATTAAGAGGAACTCGCGTTCCCGAGATTCTTAACTATGATACATTGTCGGGGCTTTTTATGAAGGGCACTCGTTTCAGGACTGCGCGTTTTTAATTCGAAGTTTAATTCAAAGTGCGCACACGAACTGGTACACTTTAATCAAAGAGATTCGTTTGCGACAGGGTATTTTACCTTGAAAATGAAGTACATGTGCAAAATTGCAATTTTTAATTTATAATCATAAAGAGCGCAGAATTTTTAAGAGCTGCGTGCGTAAAGAGAAGAAAATTTATTAAAAACCTCAAGAGTTATATTACATATTTTTAATGTTGCTAATGAATTTAAAAGTGTCTTCTTTATGTAAACAAATTTAGCAAAAGTTAACAATGAAAAGAGGCGTAATCATTTATGTATAGGTGCTTTCGCGATATGTATACTTCGAAAAAGATGTGTCAAGCAAAAAATGTGTGAATTATCTCTCATAATTTGTACAAATTTGAATCTGTGCTATCATCGGAAGTAACTTCTATAAATAATTTATCTGTCGGATTAACTTAAAAACAATATACTTTAATTTTTAAATGATTCTAGCGTAAGATCTTTTGATGTACGAATAGTTCGATAAAAATCCCAGACAAATTTACTTTAAAATGATAATACTGCAGTTAAAAAGATTTAGAAATTTTGCCTTTTCTCACATTCTAACACGGAGAAAAAGATCTATTACTCTCAAAATGTGGAAGAGTGAAAAATCACTCGAAGCGAGTGGTAAATCAGCCAATCGAGCTTCGATTTTTTTCTGAAAAGGAGTGATTTTTCACCGATGGAGTGATTTTTTGAATTTTTCACTCTTCTACATTACGAGAGTAAGAATTACAATAGTCAGTTATAATTTCCTCACAGACTGACGTAGGAAGAAATGCAATAGGTAGTTTCTTGTAAAATTTTCTAAAATTATAATAAGATTTGTTAAATTTCCAGTAAATTTTAAAAGAAACTATACTCAAATTTACAAAAAAAACCATTGTAATTTTTCCTACAATGTCTGTCTGTGAGAACATTACAACTGTCTACTGTAATTTTAAATGGAGCTTTTTCCTCCGTGAAGTAATTACATTATTTCTAATCAAATCACTAAACAAAAGAATAGATATTTTCGAAATTTCTTTCATAAAAACTGTAAAAGAAGTCTATTAACAAATTAAAAATAATACTTAACTTACAGTATTAATTATAATCAAAGTAGACAAAAAATCTAACTAGCATTAAGGACGAAGGACTAAAACGAGCCTCAGCTCCTCTCTGCTCTCGCGTAAATTTTCCGGCATGCACCAGAGAGAGAGAGAGAGAGAGAGAGGGACGCGTTGGCGTCTCGATCCGAGCAGCAAGAAGGCCGGCAATCTCCGGTGGCTCCGTGTAAGGATGAGACCTTGGGACAGCTGGCGATGGGAGAGCCACGGAGGGGGACGGGAAAAGGAGTAGCAGCGGCGGCAGCAAGCGGCTCATTAGCCTACAGCGTCGCTAATGAAAGCTCGTTACTCGGGTGCATGCCCCCTCGCGCTGACTTAGTATTTGCGTGCGCCGCCGCCCGCAACCCTCGCCCCCCCCCCTCCCGCGGGGTGCAGGCGGCGACAAACTCCGGGGGCGCGAGCGAGCGCGGCCTCTTATCTCCCGGCGCGGATCTGACTTGATTGGGTGTGAGGTATACAAGCAGATCCTCGCGCGCGAGCAGCAGACTCTTCCAGCAACCGAACGACCTTCGATCCCTCCCTTTCTTCTCACCGAGCGGACATCCTCGCCGTGGGTGCAGCAGCCCCTCTCCTTCCCCCCGTCCGCGCGCCGGCGAAATTAATGCTAACGAAAGCCGCCGGGGAATCCCTTTGTGTTAATTAACGCGAGGTGCTTTATTAACCTTTATCTTTTCCTTCGAGGTTTACACTTTGATAGAGGAGTCTTTCTTGAGGAGAAGAAAATATTTGAAGGAGGGTAACAGTGTGGTATAAGACTGTCTTCTCGGTGAGTTGCGAGACATTCGAGCTTGCAGTTTGACCGAGATTCGTTCTTATTTTGATCATATTTGATACTGCTTTTCGGCACGAATAAATTATAAAATTTACTCTGAGGCATGTAAAAATATCGTATATTGCACTCGGGAATAAGGGAGTACACAGCCCTCTTTATCCCCTCCTTGCATAATATACTATACAGTTCTTTGTAAATTATTCAATGTAATTTTAATGACATTTGATTAAAATAATTACAAGCGTTTAAGCTATTTCTTTCGGTGATTAAATGATTTTTTACAGTTTTCACCAGATAATTTGTGGAGCACTAGTAACCTCTCCAAACGTCTAACGGAGTACCCACTACCCAGGTCTTAAAGGGGTATACTTATATACATCTACATGAGGCAGCAGACGCGTTACCGGGAAAGATACCACCGATACCACCTAGAGTCCCTCTAGTGGTAAATGTGTTAAGTAATATTCTGTACTGTCTAGACCCAAGTGTGTTTTAACTTAAATAAGTGTGAACTGAGTGAAATATTTAATATAAATGACTCGAATGTTCGAAAGAATTTCAATAACCATGTAGAAATTCGAACGGCTCGTCCGATTATTTTAGACTCGGAAAAAATTAATTAATTATTCTTTACATTTCAAACCAATTGCATAAAACTGCAATTATTTTCAGTTTCAGTGACATCCAAATTTGTCATCTAAGTATTACGATAAATTATTTATTCCGCGAGGCAAGTAAATGCGAGGTTTGCTGCCCGAAAACTTTAAAACTTATTGCTGACCACTTCTACTGATTATAATTAATTATCAAATAGATTGTTTTTAGCCAGTTTGTAAAATTTGATTTTAGAACCACGAATTTTCAATTTTTATTGACTAAATTTGGAAAAATCGATTATTATGAAGACGAAATTGTAAGCTGCTTAAAAACTGATAGCAACGACAGTTATTCACAATTACCTTGCGATTAAACATCTCGGTCATAAATCTTAAAAACTTGAAAAATTTTGAGATTCTCGCAAATGCCAGGAAAATCTCCCATGCATCGCCGAGTGAATGAATACCCGCTTCATAATTAGGCCCGGGAGAAAATACTTTTCGCAGGAGCACCTGAGAAAAGCCTTTTCGGCGCGGCCTTTGTCCGGGAAAGAGGGGGCGCGGGGGCGGAACGCGCGAAGTGCCGCCGCGCACAAAAGGCTCGCTCCGCGCGCTTTCCATCCCGGGCGAAAATCGCCGGATGAAAGGCGCCGCCCTGGGGGAGGGTGGCGCGCAGCCTCTTTGCACCTCGGCGGCTTTACGGCCGCCGGTAAGTATACCCGAATCCCCGAGACCTCGCCGTAAAATCCCTCTTCGCGGGCAGCGCTCATCAACCGGTGCACTTTTTTCCCCTCTCGCTCGCGCATGGCCTCGCCTCATCAGACGAGAATTTACGCACCTTTTTCGTTATCGCCCCCTGCGCCGACGTTTGTTTGAACGCGCTAGCGGCCGATAAGAAAAACACAAGTTTTTACGACCACTTCGCTCCCCGCGAATGCTAACTTTGTAGCGTTTTTTCCTCTCTCTCACCTCCAAAAAGGCGAATGTTTGCTTTTTTAATTCTCCCCGGGGCCGCAGTAAAATTAATTTGGATCCCGCCGGTGGGATTAGCTTCGTTTTCGTTAAAAAAATCGAAATTGAATAAGAAAAAAAGAAAAGCGCGCGTTTGAGTTTTAAAGGACATTTAAATAATAATGAGCGTACACTTTGCACCTGAAATTCTTCGGTTGTGAAAATCCCGCGAGGAGAGAGAGAAAAAAGGGTGGCACGTGAAAAAAGGCGAAGATGGAAAATGGAAGGAATGCGCGGGAATTACCGAGTTGGCTCTTCGGGAGCGAGAGAAAGGGGGGAACGGCTGTAAAGAAAAGAGGCTCTCCCGCTCGGTAGGCCGCGCGCGCGCTCGGCCGCGATGAGCCAGCGTCGGACGTTATTAGTCCGAGAAGATGGCGCGCGGCTTCCTCGGCGAAACCCGACTTGGCTCCCACCGTATTATTACGCGCAAAATGGCTCATTATTATCATTATTATTTCATATACCCCGAGAGCCCGCTTCAAGAGCATCGGCGAGCAAAACAAGCGCGAAATTAATATAAATAAAACTTGAAAAAACGCAAGCGAGAGGGGGGGGGGGGAGAGGACGGGAGTAAAATTCAAGGGGGCTGTAGGAGAAAAAGTAGAATCTCGAGGAGCAAATTTTCGTATATATACGCGGGGCAGATTTGAGTAGCGGCCGCGCGACAAGGGGACGGGATTCAACGGAGGGGGCACCGAGCATTAACAATAATTATTGGTTCGAGCCTACCCCTCTCTGTCCGCGAATCTCGAGATCGGAGTCAGATCAATTACGACCGTCTGATTAGCCCCGGCTCGCTTGATCGAGTGCGCGCAAGAAGAGCTCCCGCCGCGGGTGTGCATGTATATATCCGCGTATGAACACCGACGCGGCTGAATACACTCGCCTACGCGTGTATTTGCATCCTCTACGGCGGCCGATGCAAGCGCGAAATCTTTATCGTGGTTACGTGCTTTTTCGGAAAAGCTCGTGGGTTCCGGATTTGCATTCTTCCTCGTGCACACACCTGCCCTCTCCGCGCCGGAAAATAGCTCAGTAAACTAATAATGGCTTCTAATATGCGAAATTACGTGACTTGGTAATAGCGAGTTGCCTGATGGAATTTCGTCCTCGCGCCGGCTTCCGCCACTTTTACATTCTCTTTATTATCCTTTACGATTTTTTATACACTCCACTTTTATACATTGTATCGCGCGGAGCGTTTCCTAATTGCACACCGTTACTGTATAAAATCTCAGCTATTACGGATCACGCGTTAATTAAAAAGCAATTTTACTCGTCGATATCTGTATAATCTGTGCTGAAAAATTGCTCGTTGCCGGCAAAAATTTTCGATAATAGCGCAAGAAAAACTACGATGAAAAAAAAAAAAAACAGGTGGGAAAGCGGTACATAATTATGCACACAGTGGAATAATGCAGCACGCAATGTGAGCCAGCAGTCGTGGAATGTCGGCGAACCTCTCGGGAGGAGAGGCCCGTTATAAAGTCGAGCGGAGCGCGGAGCCAAAGTAAGAGAGTTTGGGAAAATAAAAAATGGAATAGGGAGCGTTATGATTGGTCAGGTCAGTAACCCAGCCGCTAGATGAGGCAACGCGATAGTCGTCCTTCGCCGCAGCGAAACCCTCACACACACACAACCCACACACACACACACACACACATATGTATATACACTTACACCTACTTCTTCGAGTGTATGCATTCACCGTGGAGAGAGTGAAGGAAAGAGAAAGAGCGAGAGGGATAGAGAGAGAAAGAGAGAGAGGAGTTCGGAAGATGCGTACAAGGAGATAGGCTTTTATACAGGTATAATCCGCGGCTCGATTGCAGCGGCACCCTATGGCAGCGAGAGAGTTGAGGAGAGCGAGAGGAGCAAAAAGGACGTTAGAGAGGAGGCGAGTGAAGGAAGGTAGTCGAGCGCGGAGGAAGGTGCTTATACCTACCCCCATAAATTGGCCGTGCGATACTTTACGACGCAGCGCCGCCCCGTGTCATTATCGCGTACATGTGAGCTAGAGAGAGAAAGAGACGAGGGGAGGGGGCGGGCGGCCAAGGGAACGGCCGCGGGATTGCACCGGCTCGCGCGGGGAGTAGTAGGATAT
Source organism: Eurytoma californica (assembly GCA_035586675.1). Taxonomy (NCBI): domain Eukaryota; kingdom Metazoa; phylum Arthropoda; class Insecta; order Hymenoptera; family Eurytomidae; genus Eurytoma; species Eurytoma californica. The sequence continues at coordinate 330,106 of JAXIUT010000025.1, forward strand.
ACACATATATATACGAGCTCGCTTCGCGCCGTTTAGGCCTAGGCATTTTTCCGCGGCGATCTTTTCCGAATCTTAACGACGCGCTACCGCGAGGTGCAGCCCCGCGCGCGTATAAGTGCCGGTACCGCAAGCTTTCGGCATGCGGCCGCGCGAAATTAGCCTCGTAACGGTTCAACGGCCGAGCCGAGCTAATTGTCACTTCGCCCCCCTTTGTGTCGCGGCGGAAGAATGCGGGCGTAGCCGCTAATTGGGACGTCTAAATGGGGAGCCGATAAAGCGCGCCTGTACCCCGCCGCCGGTGATTTCTCGGAAATCGCACTCGCGCGCGGAGAGAGAGAGAGGCCCGATTAGCCGGCCGACAGTAATGACAGTAATGGCGCGAGAGGCGGCCTTATCGGCGACGAGTCACTCCCGCCGGGGAAAACGAGAAGCTCGTGTAAATTAAGAAACGGCCGCGCCTCACGTGAGTGTCGGGCGATTTAATGAAAATGAAGAAATAAAAGGGAGAGAAAAGCGACGGAGAGAAGTGTCATGCGAGGCGTCAACGAATGTCCCGGCGCCCGACAGGCGCAGATCGCCGCCGCGCTCCTTTCTTTTCTCTCTCTCTCGCTCTTTGGGCGCGCGCGCCTCCCGGCATTCATTCGAGGATCGCGGCGCGTGCGCGACGCTTTTTACCGACAACTTGTCACCGGGGTGATTTGTCTCGGCCGCGCGTCCACCCGGCAAAAGAAGGCGAAAGAATGAGGGGGGGGAGGAAGCGAAGGGCACCACCGCGTGTGCTTGCAAGCAGATACTCGCGCGCGCGCCGGTAAGCCGAGAACCTGTGAACAAGTGACTCTATCTCGGCGCTAGTAGGACATATCGGATTACGTGTTTTGCATCTCTCGGGAATTCTCATGGCGAGAGAGCGAAGATGTAGAAATCAGAGGGAGGGGTAGGGGAAATAAGAGATAAACTGTATCCGCCGGGGCTTTTATTTTTCGCGGAGGTGCAAAAAGGAAATCCGAGATCGAGACGAGCCGATAGGAAAACAAGAGAACATCGACCGATTAAGTAATAAGGCCGGGGAAAATTGAGAAGCCCGTGGCCGCGAGGTGAGATCCGCTTTCCAAACGTACTCGCGCGCGGCCGGCGATTTCTGCGCGCATCGTATACACACACCCCAAGGAGAACGGGAGCGCGTTTAACACTTAGTGGCTGCTCCTCTGCCTACATATATAACCCGGCAGGGGCTTTTAATCAATGAAATAAGAGGATCGTACCCCGCGAGAGAGAGAGAGAGAGAGGCTGCAATAATTACAGGGGAGAATTATGAGTGGCGGTGGCTGATTCGATCTATAAAGCTCTTTTTCGCTCTCCCTGCGTCTTTCGGCCGATTCTCCATTTCGAGCGCGCGGGGGGCTCCCCTATAAGCGCCTCTATATACACGCTTGTAGCGCGGCGCGTCCTTGGCAGGATGCATAGCGCATCGCGATACGCTTCCTCGCGCTGCGCGCCCGTATATTTTTCCGAGCTTTATTGCGCCCGTAATGGAAGATTGAGACCTGCTTCGTTACGGGCCGCTCCTTTTTAATCGAGCCCGGGCGTTCAATTTACGACGCGTAATTTCACTTTCGACCTTTCGCGGTTTTCAGCGAAAAAAAAAAAAAGAAAAACAACCGAAATTCTTCGAGAAATTCTTGCGAGGTGTACGTGGCTGCACACTCGAGGATAATAATTACAATGCAAATGAGGCCGCGAGCTAAAAGTGCACGTACGATCCGGAAGCGGTTATCATAGCTTGTCTCGCTTGGATATTGATTGCCGGTAGGGTAATTAAAGCTTCTTCCAAGGTAACCTCCCCCCCTCCACTGCACGCCGATTCTCCCGCAAAATATATTAATGATAATGGCCCTCGCGTATAATCGAGATCGACGCCATTTCCTTGTAGAAAATTCATTTTCTGACCGGATAAAAAACGGGAGAGAGAGAGAGATCGGGCGGTATCGCCGCGTATTTTACTTCGGACTGTTGTTTTTTCGATAGGCCCGTGCGAACGTAGACACACGGCTAGTGGACGTGCGTGCGCGAAAATTAATGACTCTTTCCCGCTCGCGTATATATACACGTGAGAAAGAGTCGAAGGGGGAGGGGAGGGAAAAAGGCGAGCGAGCAGAGATCAAGGAGCAGAAATGAAGCAAATGGAAAAGAGATGCGGCGAGAAACGTCGAAAGAGATCGGCGCCGCGGATCATGCCTCGCGTGCGCGCCTCGCTCTACAGTCGGCGCTTTAATTAATATTCGAGTCACGATTTTCATTTATAATTAAACAATAATGGCGGAATAATGATTTATTGCGGATAATTACCGGCCAATTGCCGGGGCGTAAATATTGTGCGAGCGCGGACCGATTGAGTGTATATACATAAGTGTACTTTCTATTCCGCTCCCGATGCTGATTAGTGTCAAGCCGATCGTAAATATCGCCAATACTTTGTTGGGGTGGAATTGCGTGCATAGCTATATTATTGATTAATTATTGATTTTTTCAATTCTCTATTATTTCGATAAGGAAAAATATTAGAAGAATATTAATGATGTTTAAGTTTGATTTCTAAAGTAGACAAATATATCGCCTGTACCATCTAAATATGAAAATGTAAAATTGATTTAGAAAAACAAGTGTGTATAGTAATAGAGGTAGTTTACATATTTAATAAGTGAACGACGTTTTGACTCTTTAAGTAAAATATATCACTATTTACATTTTCTAAAATATTTTGAATATTTTATCTATAGTAATTTAATTTATACTATTTAATAATTCTCTTAAAAAATTATTATGTACAATCACGAATTATATTAAACTGTTATAAAAAAAATGACAAGCTATTATTGAATAAGAAAGAGTCGTTTACATTATTACAAGCTATTATTGTTTAAACACAAAAAAAAGCATATGACGGGTCTTATTGAATGCACCTACTTTTTATAACTTTTAATTAAACCATATACATAATCAAATAAAATTTTTAGAGAGAAAATATACATTTTATACAAGCAATATATTCAAAAATACATGTTCATTCTGCACAAGTTACTTTGCTTACGTGCTCCTCAGATAAATTCCAAGCTCGCGCAACGTTATTTTATTTATCGATGCAAGAAATAAAAAGACAGTCCATTAAAGTTAGATGAGTTTAAAAAAGGAAAAAAAAAACGGTCAGCATACTTAGGAAAAATAAAATCCATCGGTGCGTTCATATCTCGTGACGTCTTGCTCCCGACGGTATGACTCGCAGTCACTACCCCCCCCCCCCCCTCTCTCTCTCTCTATCTCTACTTGGTGTTATTAATTATTATATCGCTTGTTAATTAACGAGCGCAATCCGGTTGCCCGGAGTTTGCAAGCAGACTCTATATCCTGCCTCTTTTATTCTGCAATTTCTATCTGCCGCGCGTTATAAAGTCGACCGACGGCGAGCCCGATTGTAACACCTATACGTCGGGTATGTAATCAAGAAAAAATCCCATTTAATTTCTAATGAACTTTATAGAAATTAAATGAAAAATATAAAACTGTTTGAATTAAGATCGCAGAAAAAATTAATAACGAAAAAGATGATGATTTCAATATGAAAAAATTTCAATCTTGTAAGAATTCCTATATCTTATTTATAAAAATTATTTAGTATAATCATATCTTATAACGTAAAATGTTTGTCTACATAACTCTATATATTCTCAGAAATATTATATATATAGTTTATTATTAGTTCTAAAATATCTATTCTAAAGTATCTACATATTTTTGTATTATTTTAAGATTTATAATTTTTTATGAAAAATTAACAGACGATTTGATTTGCAGGAACAATGCGCGCCCGTCGCGAATTCGCCGATAATGGTCAGTTTCGCCACTGACAAATCGGCGTAATCGCTGCCTACGTACGCACTACCCTTCGCTTCTATAATTACATAGGAGGACCGGTCGAGATTAAGGTCAGCGCCTTCCAAAGGAGACAGCAGCCGGGTGAAAAAAAATTCCGCGCGCAAGTCGAGATTTATCCCGCCGGGTTGGTCTCGACTTTCAGCGAAACTAACCAGCGAAAACAATAATTAGATCATTAACGTCCTCTCCTTCCTCTTTCTCCCTCATCCTAATTTCATTTTATTCCTTCTCGGTTTCTTCGAGCAATGCAGAGCAGGAAAAAAGAAAGGCGAACGGGAAACGTATTTTACGGTTCATTTTAAAATTGCACCGATATGCTAACTATTTCTGCGGATGTACAATTAGATGCGTATTGAATGTGCAGGTGTTTAGAAAATGAGCACCTGTCGTGCAAATTTTTCTCGAAATAATAGCGCTGGGCAAAAAAAAAGTCGGTGGCGTGAAAATTACACTGTTATTTTTCCTAAAAACAACATTCCGTTAAGATAATAACGATGATTGCAGATTTTAGTCGTGAACGTACTTCGACACTTTGACAACACACTCGAGCGGTATAATGGTTTCTTTATACACATTTCTAAGGAGGTGAATTGCCAGTGATAGCAGAAACGAAGTGCGAGGAAAAAAAAGTTTTTTGCCAGTCAGTGACTCCGAAAAATCGAGTTTTTTCCGTGTAACGTAATATTCAATACAAGTACTCGAGGCGATAAGTGCCATGTCATGAATAAAATTTTTCGTTGATTGACAGTTCCCGTGGTTTTTCAAACTCCGCCTACGACGTATATGTGCGCGCAACAAACCCGTCCTTTTCTCGGTCTGTTCAAACATACCTAAAAGGCCAAATATTTGAAAGATCTTGCGCGCCTCTCTCTCTCTCTCTCTCTCTCTCTCTCTCTCTCTCTCTCTCTGTCTCTCTCTCTGTCTTTCTCTTTCGGACTCATGTAAATATGGTCGACGGGAAAAGATGATGTCGGCGAGCTTTTAAATCCCGGCTCACCTAAGCCTCGATACGTCGGCTGACGGCAGCTTTTTGCCTCGGTGGACGAGCCACAAACGTGACTCCGTCTTGGCTCTCCGCCTCCATAAACAGTGCCTAAGTACTTATTTAGATTCGCGTAACTCTCGAGGACGTGCCTCTCCGGTTGACTTTGACCGGCATGTAAAGGAGCCGTTTGTAGCCTCTTCTAGACGGATGTTCAATATTTCTAGACGGAACCGCGTCATCTGCACAATGAGGGGTTCGTCACTTCGCTTAATCACAAACTACTTTCAAATAAGTTATTTTGCGATCACTTTTAAATCGACGCGACGTCAATTCTTAATTTAAATAAAAATTAATAAATTCAATCTTGAAAAATTCGTAAATTAATATAATTCTTAAATCAAAAATTAATGTCTACACCTATAAATGATCTAAATGGATTATTAAATAATAATTTGTAGAAATAGCCATTAATTAGATTATCATTCATTGTCCATTCAATTTATTTACATCGCGTATTTTACTCGATTTGAATTCATATAAATAAAAGC
>JAXIUT010000025.1:364816-393170 GCA_035586675.1 Eurytoma californica
TGGAGATTTTTATTCCGCTATAAATTGTTCGAAGCGAATTTGAAATTCTCTCTCTTCAGTTAAACCGTTTAAATTAAAAGATTTGTCTTTTTAACTCATTAAATAAACAAATATTTTGGTCAGTATTAGTTCTAAGTCATCGATTAAATTATATGCAACTTATTATTTTTAGTCTCTGATTATTATGTTATTATTATTTTTAACATAAGAGTATTAGCCTTTTAATATTAAAGAAATAATATATCAGAGAATATCTCGTCTATACGAGTAAAACAGCATAAAATCCTGAACGATGTTTGCCGAAGAACCTTGCGTTATGGACATGGAGACTAGGAAGCTCGGTTACACCACGAACAGGAGTTCGCCCGCGGGGGAAAGTAGAATCTCGCAGTGGCATAACGAGGCTGGACTGCGTATCCGTACGTATGACGCGGCCGTTTTCGCCGATCTCTTTCCTTGGGGGCAGAGAAAGAGAGAGAGAGAGAGGCATCCGCGCGGCGCGAGTGTCGTGCCTCGGTAGCCGAGAAAATGAAAGGATGCACGTCGTCGTCGGTGGATCCCTCTCTCTCTTTCTCTCGTCGCGCGCACTCCCTATCTCATCGGGAAAATCGCGACTGGTAGCGGTAAATCGCCCGATGATTAACGAAGTTCACGGGGCGACGGCCAGGGGCTAGAGCCGCGATTACACGCCGATAAAAAGTCTTAACGCGCCTCCTCCTTTTTTTATCATGTATATATATATAACACGCGGGGCGTTTAATGCCCCCTCGGACGATCAATCAGCCGCGGAGTTCATCAGGAAGTCCGGCGTGTCTAATCCGCCGCGATCGACTCTATTCCGCGCGCGCGCCTTATCCGTTACAATTATCTCGGCAAAAAAAAGTTCGTTTTTTTTCACTCGAATTAATTTACGAGCGGGTTGAAGCGACGCGTAAAATCTATTAACGCTGATTTATGCGCCGCGCGAGTTTTAGGGCGCGCGCGCGCGCGACTTTAAAAGCGCATTGTTGCGGTTCGGCCGGCGGAGAGGACGAAAAAAAAGAAGAAGGGGGAAGGATCCAGGCTCACCGCGAAAACCGCCGAGTACAAACGACGCTCAAAATGATTCTCCGGCGAGCGCAATAATCGCCGATCCCCGGGGAAAGCCTTGAAAGCTCCGTGATTTACATCGGGGAACGGTTGTTACATTATAAACCTGGTACACATTGAAAGCCGCCCGAGCGGACGAGTGTAGTGGTGCAACTGGCGCGGGCCGTTAAAATCCGCCGCGGAATCGTCGATCATAAAGCGTAGCTTTACGAGTGTTACGACGCGGTATAACTCGCCCGCGCGCGCGCGGAACATCGCAACTCACCGAGTCGCGCGCTGCTAACGGCCAATAATTCGCGCGCGGAGGAGGGGGTGAGAAGTCGGAAAAGCTCGGGAGAAAAGCGCAGCCAGTCCTCGATTAACGGTAAGACCGGGGGAAGCCGAATAGCTGAAAACTACTCGAGCGCAACCGGAGATGCAAGTTCATATGAGCGCGCATGCACTGGATCTTGAATTAGAGGCCAGTCGGAAATTGTAAATTCGCAAGTGCGAGGGAATTACTGTAATTTTGTAGGAAAGTCGAATATTATTAAACTAATAGCAATCATTTCTGCTTTTCTAAGAGCCTTTTCTACTGCGCACTTGAATAAATTGATAAAAAAAATTGCACTTGATATTATATCGTTACAGCGTAGTAGTGCAAAATCTTACTATACATTAAAATGCAGTGGTGTAAAATCTTATATCGTAATAAGATTAGCATTTCTTTTGATCGTCGTTAATTCGACGTTTAATACGTACCGTTAGCCGTAGCGAAGTATCTTGACCCGCGCGTACCGTACAAATAAATAATTAACGCTATCGCGAATATTAAAGCGAAAAAGTCGCGCCGTACGCGTATATCGCGAGGCGGAATGAGCAATTAAAAAAGAAAAACCAGTTCCCCAGGCCTTGCGCGCGCGCGCCCAGAAAATCATGGAAACGCAATGTAATCTACTTCTCCCTGCGATCCGGTAAAAAACGTTACGAAATAATTAAGTAGCGGCTGTGATAAATAAATTTTTGCCCTCGGAAAAGGAGCGAAGATGAATTTATTGGAAGGGGGGGAAGGAAGGGCATTAATTCGCAATCCACCGGGCTGTCAGTTTAAAGGAGGAGCAAAAGGGGGAGGCCGAGTTATGATTGGCAAAGTGCAATGCGCGTAGAGAGGCGAAACTTATTAATGCTATAAGCTTCACGATCGCAATCGCGCGGTCGCGTCTGTCTCGCGCGCGCGCGAAGGGTAGAAATGAAAAAGGAAGGAGAGGGGGGGAATATAGGCGCGGCGCGGAGGGTAAAAGAAAAAAAACGGGCAAAGCACGCGGATTGACAGTCCGCGGTGTAGATGCTGCATACCGGAGAAAAGTGTATAATTGCTCTGGGATCGCCGGGCGGTCGAAGAAGTATGTGACACTCGTTAGAGACCGGTTATAGTCGAGAGTACTTTAAGGCCGCGCGCGCGCGCAGCACGCACCGCGAGACGCCGCCGCCGGCCTCCCGCCGCCTAAATCGCTACTGCCTTTTTTCCCGTATATACCTCGAAAGCACGATTTACGTGGGTGACGAATATTTCTAGCCGTTTTTACACCGCTCCATTGAATCTCATCACTATAAAGCTATCATTAAGCGACGCGGCCTCTCTGCGTGGAGGCTGCAGCTGGAAGCGGATGATTCAGGAGTGAGGAGATTATTTATTTATAGATGGGAGAGTTACCTGCTAGCGACCCTCGCAACGCTTTGGATGGTAATATTTTATTGAATTGGCAGAAATTGAAGTTTTGGAAAAGGATTTTTTTGGTTAGTCCTTATTTACATACAAATTTGAATGAACAAAAAAATATGTTTGAATAACTGTTAACTGGTATGATTTTTATTTCCAAGTGACGTAAAATAGTGAAAAAAAATGAAGAATTTTTTCACAGAAAATACAAAATCTTCAGAATCTTATTTTAAAACTTGAGACTTGCACTAAAAATGTATATTAGTTTTATTAGGCGTAATTAATTTTAAAAAATAAGCTGATTTTTTTTAAGCTCTCTGTTCATTTTTGAAAATTAATATCTATACAAAAGAAAGACTATAGCAGTAAATTTTTTCTTCTGCTAAACACGCACTGATTGCTAGTTGATTCTCTCCTGCATGCTTTGTTTTATACTTTGTTTTACTTTAAATATTTTACGCAAGTAATGTCTAATATCACCTGAATGACTTTCATATAAAAACGAATATTTCCCTGTGATAGATTTAACCTATAATATCAATGATTCAAGAAAATATAGTCGATTGTTAATTTATAATTCATATTAAAAAGAAGTTCGTAGTTATACTTTTTTTACAATCCAATGCATTTCTATAATTATTTCTTTACGGTTACAATTAACATAAATAAAACAGAAGGATTTTAATTAATCCGCATTAATTGAACACCGCAAAAAAAGTTACGAGATGCAATTATTATGCGCGCGCAAATGCAAGGAGCAAAGTTGAAAAGAAAGAAGAAACAGACTCATTGCGAGACTCGGCTTACAAGAATATAATCAGTCCCCGGTAACGCGATCGTGCACGATCGATTTCAATTACCCACGACGTATATACCTATACAGCTAACTGATCTTTCATTTCTGCGCCAATCTCTGAGATCAAACTAATGTTTCTTATTACCCGTCACTTCCAGCACAATTATAATATCACTTTAGCAACTGCCGCTTGGTTTGCTTAAATGACGCTTTAAAATCGCAGTGTTTAAAGTAAAGCAGGAAACATTAACATTTAATTTTGGTTGAAACTTTAATGTACATTTATAAATAAGATTTCCCCTCGCCGTAAAATAATTTAGCGTCTATCGTGAACATGTCCGCGGGTATTAGCCGTGGGTGCGATATTTAAATTAACATGTTGTTTACTAACCATCGACCGTATGCTTCGCGGCTATAAGCAAATCTGCTCTCCGTCAGCGACTCGCGACTTTTGCTCCTTTTGCCGGATGCTTTAAAACGCGAATAGTTACGGGTGCGTTGACTCTCAATTAAAACGAGATTTTATCAAAAGCAGATCGGAAAAGGTACGCGCCTGCCTCGGGCAATAAAGTTTTATCAGAAAAACTGAAATCCTGAATTTCGCCGGGGTAAAAAGTAGATACGCGGCGATACGCGCGAATTAATCGGCGCGAACGGGACTTTTATCGAATTTATATAGAATTGACGAGGGCACTCGCTTTTCTAAGAACGGCCGATAATGCGAAGCGATTTTGAGATCACCGACGGGGGGGAAGCAGCAGCATCGCTCAAAGGTCTCGTTTGAAGTAAAACGTTCGCAACTTATCTCGGAATCTCGGGGCAATTTCGAATGATTAGTGCACAGTCCGAAGTTTCTATGAGACGGACGTGCAGGGATTCGTAAAAAAGGGAAGGGAACGAGGGTGGCTTGCACCGAAAAAAAATCCATGCAAATTGTCGAGGCTTTAAGGAGGAGCGTCACGTAAAAGGCCGGGAGATCAGTCGTAATAATAAGGTGCGCGCAGGGGTGTAGATGCCCGTTCGAGATTGTTATTTTTTAAACGGATTCGGGTAAAAGCCGAAGGTGGCGTCGGCGGCAGAAGTGAACAACCCGCGTTTTCGGCCGGAATAAAAACAAAAAAAAAACGAGACGTGCACCTCTCGCCCTCGCCCTTTTCACGTTGGTCACGTTTCTGTCTCTAGCGAAAATATACCTGTAGCCCGCATTAGAATGCCACGCGAAGTGCGCCCCCTCCGTCGTATTCTGTTTCAAGATGAAGATAGCGTGCGGCCTGCTCTCGATGTGCTGCCCGGAGACGGAGGAGGGAGGGAGAGAGAGAGGGTCCGAGACCTTTTCTCGGCGCTCGAGGAAGAAAAGTCAGCAAAGGATTTCTCTTTCTTCAACTCCTGACGCGTGCATTTATCATTCCCCTATTGTTGCCCGGCCAACATCCGGCCGTGCGCTTTTACACACTTGACCCCTTCTATTGGGATGCGACTATTGAAACTTGACCGGCCCGTCAATACACCGCACGGCCGAGCTTCCACTTGTCAATATTTTTCGAACGAATCAATTTCGCTTCAATTTTGCTCTATTAGTTAGTTTTATTAGTGATCTGAGAAAAAATGAAATGCTAATTTTACTAGACACACTTATAGTAATCCTGAATTTAATAATTGTTAATCTATATTAGCTTTTGGTAATAGTGTCTGCAGTCGATAATTCAAAGTAGCAGAATGTTAGAGTAATTTTTCTATTATAGTAAAAATTAATAAAGTGTGTAATAAATTTTAATATTATATAGATTTCACTATTTCAATAGAGTCATATAGAAATATTTTCTGTAGTTCTTTTATAAATTATACTAAATCTAAAGTAAAATTTACTACAGACTGCAATAATAATAAAAAATAACTAAAATCTTAATGGTATGAATACTCTAAGTTCTAATATGCGCCAAATACTATTAGAAACCCTAGTAATTTTCTGGTAGTACGTTTTGAGTGTGAAAACAAAACTATTGACATTTTTGTAAATGCCACACATTTGGACAATTTATCTCAGGATTATGCATCATACACCTAGAATTTAGTATAAACCATTTGACATGGAGAACATATTGAAAACATGAGAAAAATTACTATTATCCTTATAAAAATTACAATTTAATAGTAACTTGCCATAATTATAGTAATTTTTACAACAAAAAATATAATTTTTCCAAAATTTGTAGTAATTTTTATCATGTTTTTAAGTTTGTCCTCCACCTCCAATAATTTTTAGAAAATGTATCTATTTATTTTTCTCAGTGTAAGTAATTAAAATCATATAACGATATTCGTGACGAATTTCAGTAAGTTTTGACTAGTAATCTACATTGCGAAGTAGACCGTCTGTAAATAAGTGAAAATCCAAACTCCATTTAAATTATTAAGTCGAAAAATTCAAATTCAGAAGAAGTGCGATTACACCGACGTCGAGAGCGACACTTCATCCACCTGCGGGATTCACCGCGCATCGGCCTCCCGTCAAGTCACAAATCGGAAATTTCAATCTCGCAAGGACAAACGTAAAATAACGAGATGGAATTTAAAGCAAGGAGAGCTCCGCTGTGCTTCTTGAAAATCGCTAAATCGTATGGCATTGGCCGCGACGTACGTATGCCGCGCGATTGCAAGACGCATAACAGAGCAAAGAAGAGAGGATAAGAGAAAAGGTACAAGAGAGGGAGAAAGGAAAGGACTTTTTTGGGTAGAACGACAAGATTTGCCTTATAAGTCGGTTGGGCATCGGAGTTTGAAAAAAAAAGTAAGACAGCCGAGGAGGGAGGAAGAGGAGGCGCAAGAAAGATAAGAAAGAAGGGAGGGAAAAAAGTCTGCGGTGCCCGCTTGCGGTGTGTTGCGCGGGAAGAGCATGGAAAAAATTTTAGCGTAAAAAAAAAGTACTCTGTAGCACAAAATTTAACGTTCTTTAAACCTAGTCACATTGATAAACACACCGAAAACAAATATTTATAGTTTCAACTATATATTTCTTTAAGGGGTACCGATTAAATAGTAAATAATTTCTTTGAATAAACGTAAGTAATTTTTAGAATCAACTAAATATTTTTTTGAAACTACTAAATTTATTCTATATGTATGAATAATTGAAATTGATCCGCATGCACTTATTTAATGTGAAAAGTTATTCGAGTTATAAAGTGAAATAAGTGCCTATTCACTCAATAGTACGAATTTCACTTGTATTTATTTATGTAAAGAGTTAGTTAAAAAAAATGCTTACCCATAAGAAAAATGTTGCATTGAAAATTGTTATAGCCTTTATTACTAAAGCGAGAACATACCTGAAAAATGAGAAAAATTGTTATTCAGTGGCCAGTAATTAACTTTAAAGTATTTATATGAAATTTTATTACAATTATATTACGTTTTATTTATACATTTACAGTAAAATTGACTAGACATCATACTAATTTTTTTTATTTTTCGAAATGATCCACTAAGGGCCTCAATATCTAATATAATCTTTAATTTAGGCATACATATAGTAATCATTAATTCAACATTTTTCTGCGTGCAGTTGATTGAAGAATATTTACACAATAAACTTTTCAAGAAATATTTAGTTGGAACTATGAAATTTTTTCCGTCAATGTACACTAATACACCTACACTCCTCGGATTGATTTACGCAGTATTCGAAGATATCGGTTATCAATTAAGAACTCGAGTGTACATCCCCAGCGCCCGTCGAAATAAGGGTCCAAAAAGCGGCAAAAAAAAAAAAAAAAAAAAAAATTGCACCGGCGTCCAAGTTGAAATAATGGGCCTTAGAGCCTCCGCCGTTCTTTGGGCAAGGAACGCGAGCGCGCGTTATTTAGGGAGACGCCGTGTGCCGCGAGCTTATGTAACGACGCCGAAGTGCGTATACAGTGCGCTCGTCCTTTTTGCCGGGCCCCCGGGTTTCGTTGCTCAAAAGGCCGAAAGCCGAAGGAAGAAGCCTGGGGGCCCCGAAAACGAGCCGCCTCGAGACAGCTCAAAGCAAGAGAGAGAGGCCTCTCCTCCTCGCTTTCGGCCGAAACGAATGCAAAGCGGCTCGCTGTACGCTCCCCTTTTTTTTCTCCCTCTCGTATACACACTCGAGCGCTGCGCACGGGGGAAGAGAATGCGCGGCGGCGGCGACCCAACAGAGATGGAAAGTGATTCCCCGGGCCCCTGAGAGTGCGTCTCTCCGCGTGCGTGCGCTCGCTTTCTCTCTCCCCGTCGCGCGGTTTTATTTGCTCCCCTGTGCGCGGTTTTATTTTCTCCCCCTCCCCGCGCGGCGTCGCCTTAAAGTATTTACTGTCGCGGCCCGATCGGCCGGGGGCCCGAAATAATGGCCGCGCGCTCCTCATTTGCACCGGAGATATGCAGAGGCCCCCGATGCAAACGTCCGACGTGCGCGAGACGCGCATCCGTTGTTAACTCGGCGACGAGTCACCGCCTCTTGTGTTTCGCCGTTCCCCTCTCCCACCTCCGCGCGGGAGGGAGGCATCCTCCTCGGAGTCTCGCTCTTCACTCACCTCGCGACGGAAAAAGAAAGAAAAAAAAAACAGCGGGAGATCGCAGAATTAGATTAAAGACGAGCCGCGTATTTGTGTGTTCACCTGCGCCTCCCAGCTCGCGAGACGGCCACGGAGACGCGGCAGGGAGATTCCCCGGGCACGATATTGCGCTCTCGCGACTCTTTCGCCCTCGATTTTTGCCGCGCGAGGAGCGCACCGAAATTACAGGGATGCACGAGCTCGCGGATAAGAGCGACGCACTCTCGCGATTCCTCGTATCAACGGGGAGGAATCAGCGCGGAGTCATTAGCCACACCGGGCTCCATCCTCGGACTTCACTTTTTTTTTTTCGTGAGTACTTCTCCGGTCGTTCGTTATATCTCGACTACGAGGAGACGAATCATTATTTTCGCTGAATTTTCCTTACAGATTGTTGGGAATCGTTGCGACTCGATGCGTAACGCGCTGACTTGCGAGATGGATCTTGATCCCGAATTTTGAGGTGTGTACCTCCAGTCTACCGGTGTTATTTAACTAATTTTTTTCTCTGATTAAAAAAATAATTATGCTATATCGTTAATATGAAGTGCTTCGTTGATAGTTTTGAGTGTCAATTTCACGGATCAAAGAAATCATGTCGCGAAGCCCCGGTTAATTAATTTCATCCAATCAAAAATACTAAACATTTTTTCATCAATTTATAATTTAGTAACTAAAATAATTGATTTTTGCTAATATAATCACTAAACATTGAAAAGTTATGCTTTTTATACATCGAAAAGTCTCTATTGACTGCATGTAATCTACTTTACAATAAGTTGTAATCAAAAGTAATCAGTTTTTGCTGCTTTTAATTCTAAATATAGTACATCTCATGATGTTATCAAAGCTAAAAGTAATTTAAGAGCTATTCGAGTTTCTTACAATTTTATTCTGTTACAGAATATTCGTAAAATATTCGCTAAACGTTTTGATCACTTTCATTTAGAACTTGAGCTAGATTTAGCACATAGTTATTCTTAGTACATTCATTAGCCTCTAGGTGGATTCCAGGACATCTTTCTCGGCAATGGGTCTGCTGTCTCAATTTTACATGTATAAGCTACTTGAGCTGGGTGATTAGGGGTCTGGGAAAGATTACAGGTACTTTGTCATTTATCTGATTACAAAGAAAATGTAATCCTACAAAAGATCGATTGAATTCTTGTAACCATTGTAACCGTATGTCATTAAAATTATAATGAAAAACCTTATTTATATTGGTTTATATATATTTTTAGGCCAGTATGTCTTTCGTGCTCCATTTCGTTATTCTAATATATTCGCTCGAGAGAAACGAATCATCACGCCAAAAAATTACTCGCCCAAAAATCACGTGGTGAATGGTTAATCGCACTTGAAAATACCACTCAATTAGGAAATATTTGATCGCAAATAAAAAGTTTTAAAAATAAAGATTTTTTCCTAAAACATTTTAATTGAATTTTCCTCTTGGAAGATGATTATTGTAAATCATCGCCGCTGGACGCGCAAAACGCCGACTCCAGAGCTGACAAAATGGAAGACACCGAGGCGGGGCGCATAATAGCTGCGCACGAAGCGCGACGCGGAAAAGACGAAAGAAAAAAGCCGCCGGCGTAAATGACGAGCAGCTCCGCCAATAAATCTCGTTAAGCAGAGTATGAAAATGTTCTCACGGGCTAGCGGCCGGCCAATAGACGCGCGACGATAATTACACCGATGCTCCGATTGCACTCGGCTAATGCGCCGCGCGGGAACCGGCGGCGTCGCTCTCTAAGACTCCTCCCACCTCCAGCGAGCTTGTAATTACGCGCGCCAGCGATAATCTGCGCGCGCGACTATCGCGATGCGCCGAAAAATGCCGGCGAGAGTCGCGGCATTTTTTTCGAGCGGCGAAAAAAATGTAATTCGGCCCGGGCCGAAATGCCGCCCTCCTTCCTGCCAATCGGGCCCGCCGGGATTCTGCGAATATTCGCCGGCGCGTATATATATCCCCCCGGTGCACGCATGACAATTCGCACGCACACCGGCGCGCGCGAGTGTCCTCTCGAATTCGACTCTCCCGCCGCCCCCTTCTCTCTCTCTCTGTGTGATGGCGATATTTACGGTCCGATAGAATCAGCCCCGGACGTCGTCGACGCTCGCGGACTCCGAGGAAAGGGAGCCCGGAGAACCGGACGAGAGGAGGGGGAGGGAGGACCGGCTCCTCCGAGGGCCGCGTGTGCGTGCCTCCCTCCCTCGTTCGCTCTTTCGGCTTTTTTTGCGGCTTCAATTTGAATCGAAAGCGAGCGCGGACACAGGGACAATAGGTTGCGTCGCCGCCGACGTCCTTCCTCCGCGTCTCCCTTCGCGGAGTCTACCGACGCACCACCGTATTCGCTGGCGTAGTATGTAGCGCGGAACCGAGAACGAGATCGCAGCATTACCCGTGGCTCTGCTCAGAACTAAATGGGCACAAGTTTAGTACAATTGATTTGCATTTTGCACAGGAAAATCTTGCGAATGAAAGCAAAATTACTTCAGTAGAGCAACTTTCGTAAGAAGTGATCAATTTTCTTTAAGAGGGTCATAAACCTAAAAATTTTTTTTTTAAAATCACTTAAAATAATAAAATGATAAGTGTTAATAACATTTGATAATAATATCTTCAAAATATATTAAATTTTTAATAAAATGGACCCAAATTGAGGTCCCTAAGGACATTTTATCTTATGTTATGTTAATTTCAAAAATTTAGCTTTGGTGACAACTCCAGGTCCAACGGATTCATCAATTTTGATGAAGTTTGGCTTAAATTGTTGGGAATTAATGTCATTTGTGCCTGAAGAGTTATATCAGTTAAAATTATTTGAGTAAGTATTTCATATACTTAAAAAAACTGTATAAATTCATGAAATTAAAGAAATTAAAGTAATTTTTATCCGTTTTGAGATATTTATTTAAATAATTTTAACTCCTGACATTAATTCCCAGTAATTTAAGACAAACCTCATCAAAATTGATGAATTTGATGGACCTGGTGATTTTATAAAAAAATGTATTTAGGTATATGACCCCCTTAAAGTAATACTTTACTTTACCATCAATCCTCTATTAGGTTGTAACCGGTCGACATAACCAACATATCAGAAATTTAAAAAACCGTCGGAGACTATACTTATACATACTAGCAGACCAGACAACACATTTTTCATTTAGCGGATGACTTAATACTACTATAGTAACCACAATATTGGGATTAATTAAGCTACGATGTGCCATCTGGATGTAACTATAAGAAGTATGCCCGCTAACTTCTACAGCTTTTCTAACCTTTACAAACATAATGATAGATCATATAATTCCAATAGTAAATTGGTGACTACTGACTAACTACTGACTGGAAACTATAGGTAAACTGCTTAGGAATTCTTTGAAATGTGGGCAGTTGTTTCCAATTTACTATTGGACTCAAGTAATTCATCAGTAGTTCTTATAGTAGTTTTGTCCAGTAGTTTATTTTTGTAAGGAAATGGAAAGAAGAAGTGGAAGGCAACATACCACCTTCGGCAATATTTGAAAATTATGTCATCACCGCTAACCCTTACCAAAATATTTTAAAAATTATTCAATTTCTATTACACAAGGCTGTGTATTTTTATGCGCAATTGCTTATCAATCTGGCCACCAGGTGCAGCTGTTTAAAAATACCCCTCACCCATCGGTTACACACGCTTCTTCCGATTTCCTCCTGCTCCCGATTTCAGGTAGCTCGAATTATATTTTCTCATGCGCCGCCGCAATTTTTCTATCTTTCTCATTAATCGCTCGTTTTTTTCTCTCTCGAGAATATCGCCGAGGGTACAGCGCGCAGCTGGCAATCAGGCGAACGGCCAACAAAAAAAAGAAGGAGGAAGGAACGCGCATTGACGACACGCAGGGGGGAGGTAATCGTTAAAAAACTAAAAAAGGAAATTGCATTAGCGCCCGATCCGCTCCATCGAATTCCTATTAGCAATAAAATTGCCGATTGCTCTTTTCTGGCCGCGCCGCGCTCGCCTCGTCCCCCTCGTGCGCGTCGATTGAAAAGTCGCGCTGCTCTTTACGATTCCACGCTCATCGTGACTCGCTCGCGCGAAGAGGGCCCACCTCGCGCGCGCGCGACACGCTCGCCCGATCAAATGCAGCGCCAAAGGTCGAGCCCCGGCTCGCGCTCGGCCGTCCCTTCCAGAGGGGTACATCTTTGTCCGGTCCGCTCCTCTGCCCTCAGTTCGCTCTCTCTCTCTCTCTCTCTTGCTCCTTCCCCCTATGGTATCTCGCTCTCGGCTGACTCGCTCTCCCGCGCACTGCTCGACGATTCAATTAAAGCTCTTATACAGTTAGCGCTCGGGGCTGCGGCGGCCGCGCTACCGTTACATATTGCCGCGCCAAGAGGGTACGCTGCGACTAATCGAACTCGTTTCTGCGATAATAAAAAGGGGGAAATTGATAAAGTAAATCCGCGCGTCAAACGCAATTAATCGCACTGAGAAAAAACTACGACAGAAGTAGAATATGCAGCGCATTAGAAGTTGTAGTAAATTTTACTATATTTAGTATATATGCACATAGATAATAAAATTATAATAAAAAACTATTGTAAACATTTCTATATGGGTTATTGGGCATAGAACATTTCTATATAGTCGGTTAATTTAAAAAATGTCCTTCAGTGGAGTTCGAACTTTTTGAAATCGCTTTCGAACTATTAAGACTTTTCGCCCTCAACTTGGATATATTAATTTGAAATAGTAAAATTTACTTTTGTTCTAAGAAAATTATTAAAACTTTAGTACTTTGTACTATCGAATGTAGAAACTGTTATTAACATAATAATAATAATAGATATCATAATTCTATTAATTGCTACACTCAGGTTTACCAGCTGGGTGTAAATTAAAATTAATATTTGATTTTTTTATCAATGTAAGATATATAGGTGCTTTTATTATACAGAGCATTTTATTTATAAACACTAAAGCGACTTTCGAAGCAAAAAATAATAATGAAAATTAGAAAATAAACTGTTCGGAAGAAAAAGTTCGCTCGAAAGTTCTTGTCGGCGCGGTAACTGGTGCACCGGAGAGAAGAATGCGGCGGAGTTTAAAGTTTGCGGCTTCGTAATTTTTGAGGCTAAATTTATAAACGGCGAGCACGAAAACCGTCGCGCCGCGTAGCCCTTGTTTGTCGAGGCAATTTCCCGTTTCTCGGTCGAGGCTACAAAAAAGAAATTTTTTTTTTTTTTCGTAAAAAAAGGATGAAGAAGAAAGAACGAGCGCGGGCGACGTTCCGAGGCCTTCGCCCGATGATTTACGAGCGAGTTATTAGAGATTCCTGCTTTGCCTTGCGAACGCGGCCAAGTAGATAAACGCAGCTAGCCACGTAATTACCCCGAGGGCTACTTCCGCCGGCGCATATTCGTCGAGTCCGCCGCTTTTATAAAATTCTCTCCCCCCTCTTACTCTCTCTCTCTCTCTCTCTCTCATTTTTCTTCGTCGGCCCCGGCGTCTCTCCTTTTTCATTTTCAACTGCATGTACACCATTTTATTCACGGCGTGTCTCCTCGCGGTTTATTCTTTATTCCCTCGTATTTCAGCTTCTCCGCGCATTGTTTATTTAGATGTGGATTGAATATGAAAGCGAGTGAGTAATCAAAAAAATTTTCCACATGCCGCGTTGCTGAGTTTTATTTTTGTATACCTCTCCAGCTAAATCCTTTTAAAGGAGTTTTATCGCTTATGTAGATTGTCAAATAAGTGTCTATTCGATAATTAATACCCGTACTTCACTGTATGTATAGGCAAAGTACACAGGAGCGACTTTTATTCGTTTTGTCTCCATCAAACTTCAGAACCCGTCTCAACGCAAAAAACTATGCTTTTTTTATACATGTACTTAAACTCAAGTATTTCATGTTTAAATAATCCATTAATGGCCATAAAACGTCGGCTTTCGAATGAAAAAAATTTTCATTAAATTTTATCGGCATGTGTTTTATAATAAATAAGCTTAATCAAAATGTATCGAAAAAAGTTAATATCTTACTTATCAACTATACACTGATTTTTAAAAATACATCATTTTCATACACACATTTTATAAACCTCTCTTTGCATCGGAGTGAAAATAATCATCCGTTTTCGAGTGAAAAAATCAACCGGAGAAAGAGTGAAAAAAATCACTCCTTAACATTATGAGAGTAAGCTACACCGAATATCATAATTTTTCCATCGTTAATAAATTCTTAACAGGAGCGTATACCCCCTTAATTACAATTCCGCTGAAAAGGAAGGACGCACTCGGCATGCGCCATTTTCCCCGCTCGCGTAAGATATGCCAGTTTCTGGTTTTGCGCCGCGCTCACGGGCGAAGGGAAAGGAAAAGCCTCGGCGGAAGGGGGGAGAGAGGAGAGGGTCCTTTGAGTATGCGCGATAGGCGACTCGGTGTCCCCGGCGCGCGATCCTGCGCTCGCTCTCGGGCTCCGCGTGTCCCCGCGCGCATACGAATCGCTTCATTTGAGCGCTCCGGAGCGCCCCGCATTCTAATTCCGCGGCGCGGCTTGACGGGCCCGGATCAGCCCGCGGCTTTGATGCCCGCGGAGAGGAAGATCCTATCGCCGCGGAGGAGTCGGATGCTCCTTTGTGCGCCGCGGATGCGCGAGTCGGCTGTATTACGCGCCGGAGAATTGAAGCCTCAATGCTCAGCGTTATTGAGGCTAGCTTCGCACTCTTCTGTGGTCACCACGGGGAGATGTGTGTGCTCGCTTGGTTGTGGTAAATTTGAGGTTTTTTCAAGATTAAACAGTATATTGTATATCACCAAATCCACCTCAAATCATGCAGGCCGACTGGTGGCATGTTTCAGATTTAATCAGGAATGAAATATGTTTTTCTGCATACAAAATAAGCTCACCCGTATTTTTTTATTTTTTTATTAGACAAAAATTGCACCCTGTATAGGAACTTTAAGAAATGCAGTAAAAATTGCATACTACATGCAGTTTTTCTTTAAACTGCTGTATTTTTGTTATTTTTTGAACTACGAAAATCAGATAAATGATATTTTATAGAAAATTGTTTACTCTTTCTAACAAAACCAAAAATTTTTAAAATTTTTTAAAAAATGCGTGAACACTTTTTTACAAAAATTTAAAATGCATTTTCTCAAAAACCCCAATTTTTTTTTAGGTGGGTTTGGTCATAATCTAGGGAGGTAAAATAAGAATTGTCTCGAGGCGAAGCCGAGGGTGACAAACATGCGATCTGAGGCATTTAAATGCCAACACCAGACACGTTTAAATAAGGTTAAGAATATTGTTCATTAAAATAATGTTTTTTATAGTAAACATTTATTATTGATTCGTACTAGTATAATAATCTACTGGATTAGGAAAAAATAAAAAAAGCAAAATTGATATTTATCGCGGTATAATCAGTAGTTTATTTAAAATATGTAATATTTCAACATAGTTTAAAATGTGTATTATTTCAAGTAAAAATTACATTGAAAAAGAAGTAGAATTTCCTTTTTCAAATTGCAGAATCACATTTCAAATCAATTTCTTCTTTTACCATATTCAAAAAAGTTGACTTTTTTGAACGTGGTTTTCGATCGAAATTCGATTTCAGGAACAGTAGTTATTATATACATTTTAAATTTATAAATTCTGCATTTATTTAAGCTGAAAGTAAAATAAATTGGCCATTTTACAGTATAAACTACTGTATCAACTAATTTACTATTTCATTTTTTCTGGATAAAATTCAAGAATTCCAAAAAATCAAGGCTTTTTTCGTTGCCAAAAAAATTTAAAAGGAGGTAGATACTTTTCTTTTCAAGGTGGTAGACACTCCGGAATACTAATTTACTAGTAAGATAATTATACTACTACCTAGTATATTGTTTTCTTTATTCAACTCACTAGCCACTTTTGAATTTCAATTCGAATCGTCGCTCTTTCTTTTGATCCAAAACTAGTATACTAAATAACCAGATTTTGCCCAATTTGACTACACAGTTGAATACACAAGTTGATGAATATCCAAGCCCCTGAAGAACCAAGTTAAATAAATGCGAGTGGTATTTAACGACCTTTGAAGGTTTTGAAATAAAAAAAATTCCGAGTATTATATAAAGAAAAGGTATATTATTTTTTTTTAATGCTGGATATAAAATTGTTAGGTGGAGTTTTGATTCCTTTTAGATGCTCCTTCGCCGGGGTACAAGACCGCTGGAAGCTCGGCCTGCGCCTGCGAGATTGGGCCGCTCCTCGTAAAAGGAATCTCATCGTAAAAACGAGAAAAGGAATGGCCTAGAAGGGCACTTAATGAGAGAGAAAAGTACCCTCGGCGAGCCGGCGGACCGCGATTACCGCGCATACAGTCGAAAATTTTCAAATTGTCCGTTAGTGGCCATTGTAAAATCGTCGAATGTCAACGCTCGGGGTGATTGCGCAACGATGACAATAAAACTGTCCCAAACTACTGGAGATCATCCTAGGCTCGCGTCGTGCCAATCGATCAAAAGATCCTGGAAGTCGTTTTTCCAGCGACTCGTGGTCGTTATTATTTATCTCGGGCGTCGCATCTCCAGCGAGCAACAATCCAATAGCCTCGCAGTTTTGTCGCCATCAATTTGCCGCTTGATTTCACACTCCGAAAATTCGTGGAATTAACGTGGCGACTCGACGGATGCCATAATCGTTAAACCGTACGTTTCGTCCCGCTCGTTTTTTTTTATTTTTAATTGTAACCCTATAAAATTAGCGTTAATGCGCACTGGTCGTTCAACTCCGCCGACGTTACGGTCCAACGGGTACAGTCCACTGTGATGTATATACACGTTCTACGCAAAAAGTAACGGATCCCTCGAATACACAGGCAAAAAAAAAGGACACGAAGAATTACAAAACACATTTTGCGGGAGAGGCGTGAAATTGGGATGCCGTGCGAGCGGAATCCGACGCAGGCGTAATAAGGATATTCACACATTAGCGGGGAGAAGCCGATCGTTCGGCAAATGAGCCCGGGCGATAATAGCACGGCCGGGAATCGGCGCGGGATAAGTACAGCCTGCGGGGGATAATTCGCTCGCGCGATGACAATGGAGGGATTTCCTCGACGCGAAAACGAGGCCTACTCGCGATGTAATGGCGCCTTTCCTCGACGCGCGCCGAGATGGCCACGAGGAAAGAGAGAGAGAGAGAGAGAAAAGTCGGACGAAGAGAAACGACGAAAGGCTGGCATTTGCTGCGCGGCGTCGGAAGTCGAGGGGGGGCCGGCCCGCGCGTCGGTCAAGTCGATGCCGATGATGATTTTGCCAGCTCGCAGGAAATATGTATTATTGCTTGGGAGGATCCGACGGGAAAATAGCATGTGCCGACGCTGGACTTTTTCTACGGGACGATGACAACCCTATATGCAACATTTTCAATACGTTACTATAGCGGGCTCGTGTAAGGAAGAAAATTGAAGCTACGCTTAGTAGAAAAATAGATTTAACCTCTTCTGACCGGCGGTAAATTCTAGCATATTTTTTATTTTTAACCCCTATAAATTTATAAACGTGTAAAATAGTTGTGTGAAAATTTTCAAAAGTTTTCGTTGTGTAATAAAGATAGTATAACAAATACTAAATTATACTAAAAAATTATTGTCCACATATGTGAACACCGGCGTGAAGAGATTAAGTCAGCTGGTTAACTATGAAGTCGAAAAATTGGTAATGTAAATAATGAGATTTTACTGTTTTACAGTTTTTTACTGATTCAACTTTAGATGATTACCAGTAATGATGCTTTATTTAACAGGATATTATAGTAGAATTCGCCAATTAGGCATAGCCACAAACCGGCTAATTATTGTTTGAGAAATAAAAGTGGTTAGTTGTTGACCAGTAACTGACCAAAAAATAATCTCCCATAAAATGTATAACTACGCGACCATACCGTTATTTTAGATTACATTTTTAAAAATTACTTTCATAAAGAAGAGTGACAAATTCAAAAAATCACTCTTTTTCAGAAAAAACTCATCCACTCGAAGCTCGATTGTCTGAGTTATCAATCGCTTCGAGTGAGTCTTCACTCTTCAATATTTTGAGAGTACTTTAACTGTTAAAACTTTTATTTATAAAAATCTGATTTTTTCGTTTTTAAAATCACTTGTATTTAATAAATTTTGGCCTTCATGATATAATCCTTAAGCCAAAACAAAGTTGTGCTTCTTTTTTCCTGCCTAAAGTACCAGTTGAGTAATTAAATTTATATAAATTTTAATCAGTACCGAGTATACAAGTGCATTCATTTTATTTAATACCAAAAATAAAACTACAAGCACTACTAATTCCTAAATGCTAAATGATAAAAGAATTTTGGCTGGCTACAAAGAGAAAAGGAAGAGGGTCGGCTGCATAGTGCAGGGGGGAAAAAGGGGCAAGAATGCGCGGAGGTAGTAAGAAACGAGCGGGAGTAAGAGAGACTGCGTTGATGAGACACGCGGTCAAAATACGAAAAGAAGAAAACAAGGAGGGTCCGAGAGGAGATCTGCAAGTAGAGCTACCTGGAGCTTCGACGAATCCACTTCTGATTTTGATTAGTCGACTTCCCTCGCTTTTTAACACATAGACCCAACCTACGTCATAATCTACATTTAAGAGAAATTAACTCCGAATTTTTTTTTTATTTCGCTCCGGCGGTTTTATTTTCGCTTTAAAAAATAAAAAGAAAAGGGAATCCCGAAGAACACGAAAGCGCCTTAAAAAAGAAAAGACATATTCACACTTGCACATTCGACACAGCGACTTTTGATGTACACGCTCCGAACACGGAGGAATTTAAAATGTCCCGGGCGGGTAAAAGTCGGATCGAGTTTTTATCGCGCGTCACGGCGAAGGCCCGTGCAGGCGCTAAAATACGCCGATGACACGTGCACACACGTACGTTGTGCACACTGCGGAGGCCGGGCGATTGTCGCGAAGTAAGGAGGCGGAGTCGCGCGCTAATCAGGGCCGCACCGACGCCTCGCGCTCTTGTCACCGCCGTCCGGCCGGATCGCCGGGACTGCGGTGGACGCGTTGGCGCGTCAAAACGGCCATTTCCCCGGGGGCTGCGACGTGTACGGTGCGCCTCCGCCGCGGGCAACCCGACACCCGATAAATTCGATATCGACGCTCGGCCGCACCTCTCTTTCCTAATCGCGGCCGCGTCTCCCCTTTGCGGAGTTTTACTGAAATTTCAGCAGCGCACAAAAGAAAGGATCGCCCGGGGGCAAAGTCGCGCTTCGCTGGGCTCGCCCGCTGAATCGGGTGGTCCACGCGTATACCGATTTCTCGCGATCGATCTCGCGGCTGACAATATGGTCTCTCTCTCTCCCCCTCTCTCTGTATTTTTCACTCTCTGTCTCTTGCTATTATGACATATTTTTATACTTTCTGATATTTTTTTATACTTTTTGTTATCTTTTTATACTTTTTGTTATTTTGTATACTTTCAGATATTTTCTGATGTTTTCTACTAATGTCGGTTATTTTCTGCTGTTTTATGCTGTTTTCCGATATATTCATTATTTTCTGATGATTTCTTAAATTTTTTATCTGAATTTGAACTATTTATTAGAAAATTTCAGAAGAGAAATATCAAAAAATAACAAAAAACATCAAAAATTAATATTTTTTATTAATGTAAATAACAGAAATAACAGAAAATGAGTAAGACTAACAAAACAGTAAATTATTATTAATAATTTATAATATTCATTTTTTATAAAATTAACAGTTTTTTTATGTATACAGAAACATTTTCACTATTATTTCTTAATACAATTAAGTTGCAGAAATATATTCAATAATGTTTGTTAATCACGTATCATAAATGATATCCCTTACAGAAAAAACTATAATCAGGTCAAAAAACTTGTAGTATGACTGTAAAGTCGGGACGATAAATTTAGTCTAACTGCAGCAATCATATAAGGATTTTCTATAACTGTAATTTTTTTCTGTTAGGGATTGTTAATATAACAAACTATTATTAATTACTGATAATAATTGACTGTTTCGTTATTATTTTTTGTTATTTCCAGATATTTTTTTATATTTTCCGATAAATAGTCACAATTTAGACAAAAAATATCAGGAAAGAATGGAGAATAGCAGATTAAATGTTACACCAGATATTTCTGTATTTTTTCAGCTGTTTCCTTAATACTTCTTTCCTAATATATTGATATTTTTCTAATTCATAAAATAAATAACGGAAAATATCAGAAAATATCAGAAGTTATCAGTTAATATCAGAAAATGATAGAAAATATTAAATAAAAGTTCCAGCAGTGCTCTCTTACTCGTTCGCTCTTTCTCTCGAGCAGGTGTATATGCAGAGCAAAAGGGGGGAGCGGACTAGGGGGCGCAGGTACAGCGTGGAATCGGATTTCTTTCTGTCGAGCAGCTTTTTGCTTCTCTCTCTCTCTCTCTCTCTCTCTCTCTCTCTCTCTCTCTCTCTTTCTCGGGCCTTTTCTCGAAATCGCACGCGGGAGAGCCGCTGCCGGACTTGTCCCCGGCGCGCGGGGCATAAATAACGAGCTGCGGGCATTGTATCGGAGACGTTGGCGGCCTATCGGCGAGGACAATGTTTCATTCGAGGGCCCGGCGTTTAGATGGCAGCGGACCGCCGAATATCAAGATCGGCCGTCCCCGGTAAATAATCAGGCGGCCCGCGCCGCAAAAATCCGCGCACTTTTCGGAGGCCTTCATTAAGATTGTTCGCATCGGGCCGCCCGAAATTCGAGTGGGCCCACGTAAATGCTCGGGTTTTATTTAACGCGCCGTTTCCCCCGATAAGGCGCGCCGATAAACGCGCGACGAGCCGGCCGAAAAAGCGCCGCATACCCAGGTGCGCGGCGTCGCGCGCGCCTCGGAAAAACGCGATTGGCCGGCCGGATAAAGAGCGGAGAAATGCGCCGGGGTCCTCGCGCGGAATTAACCGGCCGGTAACACCTTTAATTTTGAAAAATTTGCCCGCGCGGAATTTTTCGTTGCGATCGCACGGCGAAAGAGAAATTCTCGCGCTCGCGATTCGCTATCTTCGCCATCGACATTTCTTTCTGGCTTCCACGCGCGAATTAATTCCTGCCTGTATTGTAGCGCCATAAATAACTTTCGGAATGCGGAAGTGTGAAAAACCACTCGAGTCGAGTGAAAACGGAGCCATTCGAATTTAGGCAGGCTCATTTTTTTCTGAGAAAGAGTGATTTTAATTTTTCATTCTTCTACATTAGGGACAAAAATCGAATAAAAACTGAAAAGCAGAAGCAAAGGCGGCAATTTTAGTGTCATTAAGTTACAATACATATGAATGTAAAATCACCGAACATTATGATAATATTGCAACCGAATATTAGAATAATCATGATTCAGTGTACTATATTGTAGGGATTTTTTTCAATGATACAACTAGTTAAACTGTGGTGCACTAGTAGCTCCTCCAAATGACACCCAGGTATTAAAGCGGCATACTTATATCTATATGAGGCACCGCACGCATTGCCGGGAAAGATAGTACTCAGTCCCCCTAGTGGTAAATGTAACAATTACTGTATCAAGATAAATGTAATAACTACTATATTATGTACTGTATCTAGACCCAAGTCCCCAAGTGCATTTTAAACTACACTCGGTATATATGACTCGAACGCTTAACACCAGGTAACTATATAACTATAACTATAGGCTGGTAACTTTCAACAACTGTCGAATATGTTATATGACTCGGGTAAAAAGATTTTTACCTTCAGGTTCAGTAAATCCGCGAGCATATTTAAATTTATAACTTTAGAATCAGCACGAGTAATTAACAACATTAGTGGTCATAAAAGTGATGTGAAAATCTTACTACTGATTAAAACTAATCTGGAGTAAGCTTTTCACATCTGCTATTAATTGCAACCTGTTAATAAATAGCTTACATTTAATCAGTAGTATGATTTGAATCATAATTTTTCAACAATTATTATGATGAAATGGAAAAAATCGATTATTACGATTATGAAATAGTAAAGCGATTAACAAATGATTGTAAAATCAGTTATCCAAAGTGACTAATGATTACACCGAATGAATAACTCTCTTCATAGAAAGCAGTATTACGTGCTTATACAGATGGGTCGATCGACTTACAAGTAGATTAAAATCCGGCCAATTGTGCAGACACCGGCGATAGAAGTCTAACGATCACCAGCCTTGCGGCTTCAAACGTAAAAAAAGAAGGGAAGACTAAATGATTTTGAATGTTGATTGAGACAATCAGAAGTGGCCTAGTGAAAGAGCGAATCATAGTAAATCGATGTACAAGTTTGTTTTGGCCATTTAACAAGTATTAAAGGCGGATTAACGTCAGCTATAAAAATGGAACTTTATACAGACGCCATCCTAGCTAACCGCAGAAAGATTTAGTGGCCGAGTGAATCAGACCTCGATTTCGGACGAACTGCGGCGATGACGCGCTCCTGACGATAAATATGGGAGGTCGGAGAGAGGCCAAGCACTTGAAACAAACGAATCGGCCGACTCTGAAAAATGACGTCGCTCGAGTCGAGGCGATTTCTTCTCCCTCCATCAATTTTCTCCATTCAGTAGGCGAGCGGCGGCGGAGCTCATTACGGCCCATAGAAGAGGTGGCCGGCGGACACTTAGCTCCGTTTACGCGTCGATTGCCGGCGAGAGGGTTGCGATTCGCGCGCACTGTGTATTCATGATCTCTCTCTCTCTCCTGTCCCTTTCATACGTGGACCTTTTATGCCGTGGCCTTTCAGTTCCTCGCATTCCGGAGTGCAAGGTGGAAACTTGATTTCAATGCGGAATTGACAATTCTTAGGCTTGAAATGAGCGTGGATTGAGTCTTCAAGGAAAATGTCCGCTATTTAGCGGCAGGAAATGCATTGGAAACGAGCGATTTGTAAGAGCGGGACAAAAGGAGCGATCGCAGCTTCGACAAATCAACTTCTGGTATTGATTAGTTGACGTCTCTTTTCTCTTTTACGCTAAATGAGAAATTGACAATATTGTGCAGTTGCATTGAGGCACGAAGAAAATGTCCGTCGTTTGTCGGCACAAATGAAATTGAAAATGAGAAATTTGCAACGGCGAACGAAGGGGAAAACAAGAGAAGAGTTGATTACTTGATTCCACTTGTTTTTTAAGACTAGACAACTGCAGCCTTCGAATAGCGCGGATTACATCTTCAAGAAACTCACGGTCGTTTATCAGTACAAATGCAATTGAAAACGAGTAATTTGTAAAGGCGAACAAAGATTTTTTTTCGTTCGCGTCCAAACGAGCATTTATTCCATTGAAAGCAACGATTCCGAATGTTTGAAAAGATTTTTTTTGTTATCGCAACGAGCCCGGCTCCGCGCTCATTACGTACAGTTATAAGTGTGCAAGGAAATAGCAGGCTCTCACATCGCAAAGTGGTTCATCGCGTCTAAAATCAGCGATTCTTCTTCGAGGCGCTGGTGGAATCGCGTTGGTACAGACAATCGCGGAGAAGGTTGTTGCGAGGTATCAATCGAAGCCGAGGCGAATTGCGTTTTCGCGACTGTTTCCCATCGAGCGGCGAAAAAGAAAGCCGGGAATCGGCACTGCTTCTCGCGAAAAAATTTGACACGATTGAGGCTTAAAGCACACAGCTTACACAAGAATACAATAGAGTACAGAAAAAAATGTGGCATTAGAAGTTGTTACTGTAGTCTTTACTGAAACGAGGACTAATTCGAAAAATCAAAACAATAAGTATAGTAACTAGCAAATGATAGTAAAATTTATTAGTCACTATACTAACTTTTTGAGTTTCTGTTCATTTAAGTAAAGACTGCAACTAACTGTTTTAATGCAATATTTTTCTCCGCGTGGGAACTTTGAAGTCATTGCTAAAAAAATGCTTATAACAGTATAAAAGCTGTTTTCAATTTTTCTAAAATGATCTTAATCCTTGAATTATCAAGATTCCAGTGCGCTTTATAAAGTTTAAAGTGGATGCTTGCCCATATGACCGTAATTAGAAAGTAATGAAAATTTAATCGAGCTTAGTACATTGTATTCCGCGTATACATAAATATCTTGAAAATTATTAAAATTTATTTTATCATATATTTACCTAGAAATTAAAATTAATTCGTGACCTTAACATGGATTCTTATCGGAGAGTAACAAAATTAGAGAAACATATATTTCTGATTTATAGTTATGAAAATAGGAAGAGAATAAGAAACATATCTATGGTTTTCTTCCAATAAAAGGACTTAAATGAAAATTTTGTACCGTAAGTACCCTCTTTAATTAAACGCCGGTCGATTCAGCATTACGCAATGATCGTAACGAAGCCCCGGAGACTCGATTAGACGCAGATAAATTTATTATTCACCCGGGGTATTTTAAGAAGTGCTTAATCGCTTTTTAAGAAACGTATATTTCCGTTTTAACGTCGTTTTAAAAAGCAAACAGCGCTTTACAACGGGCGATCGAGAAATTTACAGCGCAGTAACGTCAGTCATAGTGCGACATAAAAAGCGACCAAGTATTCATTTCCTCGGGTGGGCATAACGCGCATGCCCATCAGATTTTTATCTGTTCGGGAGAAAAAAAGGAACGCGACATAAAGGAATAAAGTAAAGGGAATAACCGAAGAAAAATGCACGCGCACTCGGGCCCCGGCTCGCCTTTTTTATTTCGTCTCCTGTTTGATTAAAGAAGTAATAAAGATTTCGAAAACGCGTTGTCAGGTTATTAGTCGGGCGGGGAGGGGAGAGAGTGAGAGAGAGGGGGGAGAGGGAGACGGTGCGCTATCTCGCGCGCGGGGGAAATTCAGACGATGAAAAGAAGAAGATTCAGTGGTGAGAAGGCCTACGTAGCATCCCGCAAAGTAATATGCTCTCGCCGCATGAGGTCCTCTTTCTCTCTCTCTCTCGCTCACTCCTGAGAGCACACAAGAGCCCCGGCTCTTCGATCGTTTTCCTCTCTACTTTTTTTTATTTTTCTGTTTTGTTTGGTTCGTCTGCTTTTTTTTCGACTCTCGGATTAAAAATAAAGTTAAAAACCCAGTCGTCAAACATGATAAAGTGCACGAGCTGAAATTTATTGCAATTATTAAGATCGCACCGGTGACGAACGACTTTATTCCGGAATTTTTCGTCTCGTTTGTTTTTTCAGCGTTTGTCAATTTGAGATATAAACTGCCGATTTAAATAGAAACGTCCGATCGGCTTGCTTACGATTTTTTACGATAATGACGTTTAATACTATACTTCATTACCACAGTCAGCAAAAAAATTCGTTAGTCATTTCCGTTAGTTATTCTATTTTTTTTATAGAATACCGACTAAATCTGAAAATATGAAATTAATTTAGAAAACGTGAATATTAATTTATCACGTAAAATATTTCTAAATTAATTTCACATTATCAGACTTAAGAAATCCACAATTTATTGATAGAACACGAAAAAGTGCAGTCATTTCTTTTGCAATAAGAAACCACCAGTTGCATTAAAATAACAAACAGTACACTCACATATATTTCAAAAGGATTATAGGTGCCTTAATGTCCGCAACTCACCTGAAATGAAAAAAAAAAAATTGTCAGTAAAATTACAAGTTATATATTGTATTTAATTGAATTCGGTGACAATGATATAGTAAAGAAAAATTTTGTGTTGAAGTTCACAAGGGACTAAAATCGTATAACTGTCAACGCGAGTGCACCGAGCTAATGGCACATTGTTGTATTAAAGTGCCGGGCAATTTGTTCGCCGCAGCTTCTTTCAACCGCCCACGTTGATCTACGACGGAACGCGGACGCTTTACGACCTTTGTTGGGACCGCTTCATCGATAACCTCAAATTTTTTATCGATCAAAATCAAGCGCCCATTCGAAAAGCTAATGTGACAAGTGTACGAGATATATCGCCGCAATTAAATGTAAATTAACATATAAATATGCAATTAATTATCCCAATGGTTTTCGCCGGCGAGTGTATAATTCGCGCTAATGAAATTATACGAGGTACAAAAAAAAAGGTCCCCTCGCACTTTAAGTCGCAGCTGCATTAGCGAAATAAGTGAAAAGAGCAGTGGGCAGCGAAATTGTCCGAGGTGCGTTTGTCATTCGTCACGAAGCATGACTCGCGGCCATCGTCGAAATTCTTTTCATTACGCCGCGAAAGCACACCGGCGATTACGTAACTAATGCGGTTAATGTAATAACCGGGGGGCTCCCGCGCCTCGCTGATTACTCCCCGTAATTAATAAAGTGCGGAGGGGGTCGTTCGAAGCTTTCTTATAGATTCGGCCGGACGGGCATCTTCGCGATGAGGAGGAGGGCAAAAAGGGGGGCAGCGGCGAGAGAGGGAGAGAGAATGAGAATCCGTGGAAGGCCGCTGGCGAATCTAAAGAGCCCGCGCGACTCATTAAGGGCCCCTCCGGTGGGAAGGCCCCGAATGCCAGATGAGGCTAATTTTTATTCCGCATACCCCCCCCCCCCCCTTCTCACCACCGAGTCTCGCTTTCCGAAGAACGGACGACGCTACTCCCGGTCTTTTTGCGCGCGGTAACTCGCATCTTCTCTCTTTCTTTTTTTTTCTTTTTTTTTTTAACTCGACGAGTCGCGCGCTCACCCGCTGGGCGAATCGCGCGACAATGTCCTCACCTGGACCTCCTATAACGCCGCGCGATAATCGGAATTTCGGTATAATTTTACAGCTTTCTCGGGAGTTGCGCGACTCTTTTTCGCCGCTGCGCGGCTCGTAAAACAGTGGCTCAATAAAAATGCGAAGGTATAGAGGTGGACGCCCGCGCGACCGGTCCTCCTCGGCTTCTACAATGCTAAATCTTCCGCTTAAGAGCGACGTAAAAACCATTTGCCTGCATGACCAAAATTCTCTCTCCTTTGGCTGTCCTCTTTTTTACGTTGGCGTCTTTACTCTTGAATTAATAATTTCATTAGCTGATTCACGGATCGGCCTTTTGTCGAGTTTAAGCTGCCGTTCAAACGTGGAACTTATGCGCGACTTTTAACTTAGTACGCGATTTATAGTATACTCGATTTATAGTTTTATCTTAGTACGCGATTTATAGTTTCTTTATTGCGCAAAGTAAAATTAACGCATTTTTTTTCAAATTTATTTCGAAGAAACCACGCTACCCTCAATTAACATTAACGGCGCATTTAGATCTTAAGAGGGCACGCGGCAAATTTGAAGTGTTTAAAAAAGAATAGTGTCATTTGTTCACGATTCAATGTAATAATTAACTTTTAAGGTTAAAATATTGAATTGATAAAAAAAACAGATGTAATTTAAACACAAGATTTCTTATAGTTATACATTTTCATTTCAAATTTCTGGACCGAACATTTAAGAGTCTTAAGATTTAATTTATATATAAATAAAAAAAAACTTTACGTTTATAAATAAGTTCTATTTATGTCTTTATCAATTCTACTTTCGAAATTAGTTATAATAATATTATAAGTCACAATTTTCTTTTTGAATCATTTCAAATTTGCCGCTTATATACCTACTTTTAAGATTTTTAACAAACATAAACGCCGAGTTTCCGGTAATCCGTATCCTCATTACGTCCTTCCTAGCAAACTTTATTCTTTATTTTGAAACGACCCCCACCCCCCAAAAAAAGGGAACGAAGGCCTCAATTTCCGGCGAACTTACAAATTTGTCCCTTAAAACAATTATATCCCGTGCGTCGGCCGGCCAGGTATAGTGCCGCGGCTAATTTGTTCCCAATTCCCTGGCCGCTAATTTTTTTTCCGCGGCGCACTACAATTCGCGTCCTCGGTTTTTTGCGCGCATCCTCTTCTCACACTCGATCCCGGAGTCGTCGTAAAGAGTACCAGCGAAATGCCCGAGCGAGAAGGAGGCAGCCGAGCGGGGAGAGAGGGAACCGAGGGATCTCGCAAACCGTGACCCATTACGTTTCGGCAGTCCGGTAATGAGAAGGCAAAGGGTATATAGAGAAAAAGGATGAAGAGGAGAAGGAGATAAGGGGGGAGGGGGGGGAGGATTTCCTTGCAGAGACGCGTGAGCGAGCGAATCTCGTTGTTCATTTCGGCCTCCGGGACGAGCCTCTCTCTCTCTCTCTCTCTCTCTCTCTCTCTCTCTCTCTCTCTCTCTCTCTCTCTCTCTCTCTCTCTCTCTCT
>JAXIUT010000025.1:410181-422251 GCA_035586675.1 Eurytoma californica
GGGAGGCCGAAAATACAATCTTTCGAAAACGGCATAGGTCGGAAAGTTGTATTTTCGGTCCGCTAGGCTGTAAAAATCTTTCACTCCCTAAGAATGATATTTCACTTCCGAAGTGTTAAGTTTCACTCCCGAAGTGTGATATTTCACTCCATATCCTAGAAGAATGGTGATGCACTTCATAAGGGTGAATGTTTACTATTTTGTGTATTCATTTATATAGAATTAAATTTCACTCTATATTAAACTACAATTAGATTCTTGCAGATATAAGTATCACTCTTACAGAGTGAAATAATCGTACAGACTACAATTTGATTTTTGTAAACAGAAGTATCTCTCTTTCAGAGAGACAAACGGATTCATTCAATCATATGTAGACTGAAATTTCACTCTCTAAATGTAGAAGAGTTAAAAATCGAATCAAACAATCAAATTTCAAGTAACTCAAATTTTTCCGAAAAAGAATGTGTTCACACAAAAAGTGATTTTTTTTTAAATTTTTCACTTTTCTATACATTATAAGAGCACTCAATTACAGAGTAAACCAATCCTAAAATTAAATTTTCACTCTACTTATAGAACAAAATGCGTAAATTTACCTGCAAAAAATCGACTCACTCTTCAATTTGCCTGAAACTTCGCTCCAGCCGATTTCTCGTAAACTACATTACCCGCAGTCTCCTTTTATTCCCGCGAATAAGCGATCGATTCGAAAAATTGCTTTATCCAGCGTAAACGGCCGTGCCTCCCCGAGATAAACTCGGCGAGCAGCCGGAGCCGCGCGGCCTTGCGATGATAGAAGGGCCGCGGGGCCCGAGCCGTCGCGCGGGGTCAGACTCGTTACCGCTCATTACCGCGCGAATGTTAACACTTGGCGCGCGGCGAGGCACCGCGGCGCCACGGCACGATCCGTCATTAGGCGGCTAGGCCGTCCTCCCGCGCCATTACCCGCACCCCCCTGCCTCTCAGCGCGTAATAATAGTGTTTCAGTCCGGATTTTCGTATACGTGCCCCGTCGATCGGCGCACTCTGGATTTTCATCTCGCGGATAAAGTCCGCGCGCGTCTCGTTTATTACCAGCGTCCGAACGGTGTATGCGTGCATAAAACGGCCGAAAAATCGGCAGCTCTATCTCTTCTTTACTCGGGCGCGTAAAATTCGGTATCAGTGTAATTGAATCTCCTCTTCGGGCGCGTCCCACCTTCGTCTCTCCCGTGCCTTCTTTTTTCAATCTTTCCGTACGGCTCCCTTTCTCCGGCTCCTTTATTATCTTCGCGTTCTCGGCCTCCTCTCCTTTCCCTCTGTCACATTTTAGTAGCGTCGCGGCGGCGACGGGGGGAAGCGGAGTGACAGGGAGGAGGAGGGGGCCGCAGCGAGCGCGGAGTAAAGGGGAGAAAATAAATTGCGCGCGCGAGTCGGGGCTTATTTACGCAAACAAACGACGGGAGCCTCTCGCGTTGTTTTCGGCTTCGCAGGGGGACGAGCCCTTTATGTATGTGGCGAGCGGTGCGTACACGCGGACTCGGTGTCCCCCGCCTGCGCGCGGTGCACCGTACATACATACGCGCGCGGCGCGCGTACCTTCTCGCGGATCTCCCAAAGCGCGCGCGAGCGAGCCCGAGGAGGAAGGGGCCCTTCCCCCAGATGCGATATCGCATTGTCAGATCAGACTTCTTTACACGAGCTTTTTTTCCCGAAGGCTCCCCGTCAATTAGGGATGCTTTATTTGTGGCCTTAAGCTCCTCTTTTTTAGCGTGTTTGATTTGCATATGCCGCGCTTATGCGCGGCGAAACCGAATCCGAACATCACCGATGTTTGTTTTTTTTTGTTGTTTTGCTTTTTAAGGTAATCGAGTATTAATTAATAAGGAAACATACTGATTGACTACGGCTGTCGGGTAATTTTTAATTCCGACGCGAGTTTCCACCCGATAATCTCACTGTTATCATTGGATTTTATTATCGCTAGTGCACAATATATTTGCGAGCCAATTGCGCCGTATCATTAAACCATCGTTTTATTCAAGTTTAATTTTTACCGTTAATTTTCTGATTATTTTTTATTAGGAATTTTCTCGTGGAATTGTACAATTTGCAGGCAACGGTATAAATGTGTTTATTGTACAGCACCGTGAGAGATTGCCGTGATTACAAACATCGGAATGCACCCGAATTACCCTGTAAATCTGAATTATTGAAATTTCTGTGTTTTGACTAATTTGATGTAGATATAAGATTGGTACTTAACCCACAAATTATACTATTATTATCACATTATTGTACAATAATTGTATTAGGGGGATACTTAATTTGGATTGTTACGTAGACTATAAACGTCAAATTTCACTAATTCAGATTTACAGATAATGTTATTCTAAAGGATTTTTTGCAGTTCCAACCCTATACAAAACGACGCACTTAAAAGGAAAACGTCGATTGAGAAAACGACAGCGAACTCGAATGTTTACGTACAGCATGACACTTTGCGCGCCGATCGCATTAACGGTACCGAAGCACTAAACCGCGGAGCAGCGAAAAGCTAGCGAACGCAGCAAAAAAGGAGCAAAGCGATACGGCAATTACGTCCGCGACTACATTTCCCACTTCATTAAAATGAAAATGTCGGCCGTAATTGACGCCGCATCGCGAGTATATCGGATGACCGAATACTCACGGGGCTCACCGGCGAGTACCATTAAACACACACACACACACACACACACACACACATTTACGTGTACACACACACGCACACACACATACACACACACATATCTATGTGTGTACTACATTTCTGTGTATATGTATATATATAAATTATATATACGTGTGTATGCAAGTGAGCATCTCGTACACCCGCGGAGACGCAAACGAGGCGATTCGCGTGCGGGGGCTCGGCCGCTGAGAGGCGCGTGGACTAGGCGCGCCGATATAGTCGCCCGCCGCGATCGCGTGAGCGCA
The DNA here is from genome assembly GCA_035586675.1 of Eurytoma californica. Taxonomy (NCBI): domain Eukaryota; kingdom Metazoa; phylum Arthropoda; class Insecta; order Hymenoptera; family Eurytomidae; genus Eurytoma; species Eurytoma californica. The sequence continues at coordinate 413,143 of JAXIUT010000025.1, forward strand.
CTGCAGTCCCTCCGAGAGGGCCGCGCTTCGGCGTATAACCTCCGCTGATTTATATTCGCGCCTCCCCGCGCCCTGTGAGGCCCGCATACATTCGGCCGCAAAGGGCGTGCTCCCCCCCCCCAACCCCCCTCCAGTTCGTACTCCTCGATATCACCGTACGAGTTCGTGTATGTATACACACGTATATATTGTATATATACATATAAGTGTGTATATATAAGTATGTACACGGGGAGACGTCGCTCCGGCCCATTATACGTCGAAAATACTTCCGTCAGTGCGAGGACTCGTGTAATGTCTTTTCCCCCCTTTTAGCTCGCTCGGCTGATGGCTTTTCGCCTCGGGAGGTTTTCGTGCGCGCACGCCCGAAAAGCAAAGGAGCGGTCCCGGTGCGTTTTCGCTCGGATCCCGCGTGTTTTTTTATGCACCGCGAGCCGCCTGACGGATGAACGCGGGGATTCGCGACGATGCGCCGCGGACGTAAGTTGACGTTAAAAACTCGCGCGCGGCCCCGGACTTTTAGCGACACACACATGCATACCTGCACTCTCAAAGGGGATAAAAGAGAACTTACACGATCTTGCGATGTACCTCCGGTTAGCCGGGCAACAGTAAAACAATTAATTCGGCTCCGCGCCCAGTCTCCGTCCTTGTCTTTCTTTATTTTTTTTCTCTCTCTCATCTCGTTCTCCGTCTCGCTTTTTTAATCCCTCTTTCCCCCGACTTGTCCGGCTTATTCATTTTTAACGGGCAACTCACCTGGAACAAAAAGGAGGAACAAATTTGCGGTCATAATTAGCGGATGAAAATTAAATCTTTCTTACGCCGTATAATAACGTAATTACGCGCGAGCGCGCGCGGCGTTAAATGCGCGTTTTAAGTGTAATTGATACGTCACGCGTGTGGGGTACACGCAGGGGGAATATATCGGCGAAAAAAGCGCCTCGCCGATCAGAATCCTACAAAGTGGCATTTTTACAGGGGCCTAATCTGACTGGGGCTGCGGGCTGCTATCGGCAATTTACCCGGTAGGATCTCATTTCATAGATTTAATTAAGAGTCCGCGCGGTGAAATAGAGCAAAAGTTGCGCGGCCGCCGCGCTGCACTAATGATACGAGCGGCGGCGGGAGCAGGAGAAGCCGGGCGATTTTTCCCGCGGCCGGGGGATCGGAAAAATTGATAACGGAAATGAGCGCGAAGACGTCGAGGGGGACAGCGCGCCAAGGCGCCCAAAAAAGGACATCAAGGTTAGAAAGGCTTTATATCTGATTGATTTCAATGACAATCAGTTCGCTGCATACTATTAAAGAAACGCGGACGGATCGTTACAACATTCCGCGGCGGCGGCCGCACGGGGATGACATACTTTCAACTGTTTAATTGAAGAAAAAGTGCGTCGGCCTGCGCAAACGGACAAATAAGGAAAGTCGCTCGTCGTAGTCCTTCTCCCTCTCTCTCTTTCCGTCCGCGAGCGCCGCGATGCATAGGCAGATAGCCGCACTCGCGAGGAGGCATATATACACTGCAGTCGCGGCCGCGGGGACCTTGGCACGACTTTTGCCTGTGTGCCTCTCGGCGGGATTTTGCCTCTTTCTATAGCGTTTTTCGCCATTCAACGGAATTGAATGGTTGTTTATTATTTCGGTTTTACTTGTTTATTTTAATTATTCGTTTTAAAGCATCTAATAAGTATTTAATTTCATTTATTCATATAGTGTAAGTACGACAAATACTTTTTTAAAAATAAGAAATAAAATAGTCCACTGATACAATCGAAGATTTAAGGATTTCATGATCTTTTTTTATAATAATTGAATTATAAGATTTCTCAGATTATAAGGAAAGATTTTTTTTATACCAACCATTTGCGCCATATATGAGTACCCCTATGTTCTTCTAGAAAAATATATATACTGGAAAAGTGATATAGAGAACCTGCATAGACGACTGAATCGCAACTGATTGTATCGGGCCATATCTATACATGTATAATATATAGATGTATCTGTCACACAAAGGTTCTCTATAGTAGAAACCGGAAAGGCGATTAGAAAATAGTCTTATGGTATAGAAAATCATTTATAAATAGACCACAGCATTAAATGCTAGGACATACTAACAATCACAATAATTTATTTCATCCTATTTTCCAAGAAAATACCGTGAAACTTTATAGACATAATGAAACATCTAAGAATTTATATTGGAACAAAGGTTTCTATTGGAACACCAGTCCAATTTGGCACTCCAATCTGGCAGGCCATTAAGAGCCAATGAGAATCCTCCACCCATTTTGACCCAGTCATATCCTCCATATTTGTAGGTATAAATAATTAGAGACCGCTAGACTAGAAATCTTCAAGTTTTAAGTTAGCTTCGAAGAAATAGACTACGATCTTTATGAAACGTGGACATAAAAAGGCCTTCACACGACTTAAATGCGAAAAATCTTAAAATCATTTAGAGGGTATTACTATCCATCAATTGTCTTAAAAACTAATAATACTGAAGATACGTAAAGATATTGTCTAATAAGTAGCAGATTACTAAAAATGATTACTAAATATTAAAGATAAACAAAACTATTCACGTACGTCAATTTACAAAAGTGATAAAACAGAATGAAATGAAATAAACGTTAAAAGCGCATCCTACTCGTTCATCGCTCACGCTATAAATACTTTACATCGTAGTTAAAATACTACGATATGGTACAATACAATGATAAAATAAAACTCGAATGGACGAATCGCCCATATTGCAAGCGAATGATTATTATCATTTTATGAAAAATTTAGGTTTTCTTAAAATCAGTGAAATATCTCATAAATCTTTTTTTAAAACTTCTTTATAGTGAATAAAGATTTCACACACACCTTCTGTTCAAAAAGTTCTTACACAAAAGTGTGAAAAATTTAAAAAATACCCTTTTTCCGAAAAAACTGAACCTAACTAAATTCGATTAACTGTTATTCACTCAAATCAAGTGTTTTTTTTTCCCTTCCACATTTTAAAAGCAACTTAAGTACTCATCGGATTCATCATCGCCGATAACCAGTATCACTTCGTGCGTTCGGCTTTCGCATCCGAAAAAATTGAATAAGCCAAAACATTGTCATTTATCGGCGATTACCCGCGCAGCAATCAGCGCGGTCCGCGCGTTCGCGAAGCACAAAAGCGCGCGAGAGAGAGAGAGGGCCGGTCGGCGCTGCAGCAAATTGCCCCCCTCCCCCCTTCCTGTAGCTGAGGGCAAATTTTTTCGCAATTCCGAGCGATCCATAATGAGCGGTGGCTCGCGTGAATATTCGACGGTGCATGACGCGCGCGGCGCGCGCGGCCCTCCGAAAATACCGAGCGGCACGCACGCGCGTGTAAAACAGTAGGCGCTGCACAGCGAGCTTAAAGAAAAGAGAAAAGGGGGGAAAAAAAGGAGGAAAGGCGAGGAACGCAGATCGGAGCGATCGCATGCGGAAGAATGTCGTTGCATGCTTTGAATCCGGCCGGTCATTATTGACGAATGCTCGGACGCCCACGTCCCTCCGGGGCCGTCCACCCACCCCCGCTGGCTCTCCTTTCTTCTCCTAGCAGACCTTATCATTTCTTTTCGGCGCACCACACAAGTCCCCCCCGGCGGCTCGACGGTCTAATTGGGCGCGCGGCGGCTCTAGCCCGGGGCCCCGCGCATAGAGGCCCTATAAGCGCAATCCTCGGAATATTTCGCAAATCACCGGTTGTCCTGCGGAGCCCCGGCGGAGAGAGACACACGCGAGTCCTCCTCGCCTTTCGTCGTCCGGTAATGGAGCGCCCGGCCGAAAAGTGCGGGCGCCGCGCGCGGATTACGGCGAGAGCCGGAGGAGGGAAATTTGCGGCTGGGGATTGCCCTTGCCGAAATGACACGGGCGCCGAAATTACAGGTCCCCCCCTTTTCTCTTTCTCTCCTAGGATAAACGCGGTGTAGGTGCCGTTCGCAGGCTCCCTGCCAACCTGATCATTTCGCCAGCTTCTTTCTCCCCGCGTGTATATACACACGGGCCCCGGGTACACGTATACTAATTTCATCTGGCTTTTATGCCGCATAATTTGCACTCGGACCAATAAAAACTCGAGAGTTTTATTTCGCTTTAATGAGCCCCTCGCTTTTTTCCCTGTGACTCTTCTTTCTCCGGCTTTGTCTCTCTCTCTTTTTCTCTCCTCGGCCGAGGTAGCGCGCAACTTTTGATTACGTTCGTCAGGGGAACGCATTTTTTTTTTTGCACGCCTATTCCGAAACAGTAAAGTTTTATCGATCGCGTAAAAAGAAAAAAGGAGGAGTCGCAGGGGAAGGCGAAAAGTTGTATATAATGAAAATTAATTGGCGCCGAAATTCGGGGACGAATTAAAATGTAAATATAACGAAACGCTAATGCAATTTAAATAATAGTCGAGAAGAAAGGCGTAAAAAAGAACGCGAGATAATTAGACCGGCAGCCGGGTCTTATCAGATCGAAGCCGATAATTTATTTAAAGAAATGATAAAATTTAAACAAAAAAAAAAAAAAAAAAAAGAAAAGAAAAGAAACACGCTCACAATTATCGAGGAGACTTTCTTACAGTGATCTCCACTTAGGCTCCGATTTTTCATTCGTTTCTTCGGACTCTACACGTTCGCTTTCTTCCCTCCCGCTCGTTTCGGGCTTTATCGAGCCGACCCCCCCTCCCGCCCACCTCACGACTCCTCTTTCTCCCGGCTGCTGCCGCGATACGCGCTCGTCCCGGCTTTATCGTCCTCTTTCATCTCCGATTCTCTCCTTCTCTCGCGCGAGCGCGAATCCTTTTCTCTTACCCTTCGCGAGAGAGTCCCTTTCACCGCATACCGGCGCGCCGGTCATTTTCGACGAAAATACCCGCCGATTTTCGCGGTCGTTATTTTTAATTCCCGCGCGCGCAGGGGTGGCGCGCGCACAAAGGAGAGGAGAGCGTCACAGCCGGGGGATGAAGGGACAAAGGAGGAGGAGGAGTCAACCCCGCGCGGGGACAGCCGAAGACCGACAGATACAGATATGCTAATACCCGAGTCGTTTACACGTGATATATAGCTGGACTGACGGACGCGCGGCGCTTTTCGGGCTCCGCGCTCCGGTTTTATGCATTCTGCCGCCTTCGCATCGGCCGCGAGGGGAGTGAGCGCACGAGGGACCGAGAGAGAGAGAGAGAGAGAGAGAGAAAGGAGAACCACCCCGGCGAAATGGCGGCCCCGACAAGGAGAACAGTCTGATCTGGGAGCTGATTCAATTTGCTTCTCGCTGCTTCGTTAATTCCCGCGTGCATCGGCCGCCGGAGCCACCAGGAGAGAGAGAGAGAGAGAGAGAGAGAGAGAGGATTGTAAGTCGTGCAGGGCAGGCTCGTTATGCGCTGCTCTCCCGCTCGTCCCGACGCGCAGCTCTTTACCCATGCACAAAGCCGCAGCGCGCGCGAGCGCCAAAGACGCGTGCGGCCTCCGCTGCATCCGCTCATTTTTATCCTTCCAGCATCTTCCTCTCCCTTCATGTATACCTATACATACCTATAGATATATATATGTACCTACATATAACTATTTTTTCCTATATTGCACCAACATATACCTATGTATACCTATATAGATATATGTGTAGTCCTCTTAAAAAGTGAAGTACTTTATTGCAAAGCATTAATAAGTGATTGGCCGCCTGATTTCTACACTTAAGAATGGAAATTTTTAATTTAATGGCGCCAAAATTCAAAAAGATTCTTTGGAATTCAAAATATTTAAGTGTGGATAATCAACGAAAATAAGTGTGGGCATTTGCTACCGTTTGAATAAATAGTTCCATAAGACCGATAAAGCATTTTTCTTTACCTAACTGTTGAGTGTTAACCAATATCAACGAAAATCATTATCACTGTGCACATAAGTGGTGGTAAAAATATCGTAAATACAGATACAAAATATCGTATCAACAAAACAAGCTATATCTGCAAAATATAGACCTACATATGCGATCAAACTAAAAGTGATTTTTTTTCATTATTAGATGCTACAAAACAATTTCTAGATTTTCGTAAAAATTGATGACCCAGAAGGTTGATATTCTCCTAGATAGTATAATACGTCCATCTGTTTTAAGATATAGAACATAATTTATAGACTGAAGAAAGAAACTAGAACATATTCGAAGGCATTTGAGTATTTTTTTAATTTTATTAAAAGTGTATAAAAAGCTCTGCTATTTTGCTGGGATGTATATATAAATGTATGAATCCCGCTCGGTGTGTACAGTCGACGAGTGACGGAAACAGCGGATCCTTGTGTAAGCAATCGCGCCCCCGGTCGTCCTCGGGAGTTCATTGTTTACGATCGAGGTCGGTCCACCTTGAGGACTGGCTCCCCACCCCCGCTAATGAGCCGGAATTTTCAGCGGATGCAAATGAAGCCCCGGGGAAGGGATGGGATCGGCGGAGATCTCACTCGAGGATGCCGCCGCCTCGGCACCGGCCGATAAAGCTTCCGCGATTCGGCGATCTAGATACGCGCCGTGGCGTCCGCTTGTTTACGGGGAAGCGAGAGTATAGGCGACCCCGGCCTAATGGCCGCACGCTGGTATACGCGTATAATGATTGATTTCGCGAGTCGGGATCGGCCGCCTCCGGGAAGGAGCGGACTGCTTCGCGGGAACCACCCGGCCGAGGTAGCCGATAAAAAGTTTTATAGGAGGCGAGAGATGGCACCTCGCAAATGATTTTTCGGAATTTGAAAAAGGACGGAGGCACCGAGAGGTAAAAGAGAGACGGAGAGACACTGGCCGGCGTGCTGCAAAATCACTACAATTACCTTTCCACCGCGGGATCGCTTCCGAGAAGCCGGCGAGAAGGAGGAAGATAGAGAGAGAGAGAGAGAGTGAGGACAGTCGGGCATGAAACGGCGCTGCTATACATAAGGCTCCGCCGGGGGAAGGAGCAAAGTGATTCCGCGCGCGCCGCGTCGGAATGAAAGAAAAAACGCCCGGCTGCCGCGGCCCTTTATTTTTCAGCCGGCGATGCCGTTTTGTGATTAACGCACGCGCGGACCGCAAGTGCGAATTTCGCGAGTCCCGAATTAAGACGGGCAGATTCCACGCGAGCGTCTTTTTTTTCCCCTCTCTCTTACCGATTTTGCTCCCGTAAAGAAACGCCCCGCAGTCGAATATCGCTCGCTCTTTACAATCGCGTTTTACTTGAAGGCGATGCAACTTTTGCAATTGCGTTTGTTTCTTCACTTTTATTAATATAAAACGGCATTAAAGCGGAAAGCGGAGGAGCAAAAAAATAGAGGAGAGAGCCCCCGCGATAAAAGTGTTTTCTGCTCATTGCGGTGAGCCGAGGATGAGGGAAGAGATCGGCGGATGATCGCGCGCGAGGACTAATGACGCGTTGCGGCTCGCGGCTATTACCACTCGCAGCTTCTTTCCTCCCCGAGTCTCTTCCTTTCTTCCAGCGCGGCTCCTCTCCGCTCGCTTCCCTCTTCTTTTTTTACCTCGGGCGCTTTTTCGAAAAAGTACACGTCCGCCTGCGGAGATTGCGTTTCTCCGGGGGCCCACGACCCCCCCTCCTCCTCCGGGACAGGCCGCGCGCTCCAAAAAGGTGACCGCCGAAGGAGGAAAGGGGGAGAGAGAGAGGAACGGCGCGCGCGCTTCTTGCCGAGGTATCGGAGGCGACTCGTAAGTAGCTAGGTTTTACGATGATCTCGCGGCGAGGCATCGCTCGCATAAACCCTCGGCCCGATAAGCCCCGCTACGGCCGCGATCTTCCTGGCGAGCGCGGGCGAATATGCGGACTCGCCGGAGCGGCCGCCGGTCCGCTGTGGCGGATGTGCTACCTTCTGGTCCAGTTGAGATTCGTAGAGTCGTTTTATTACACACTTTTTTAAGGGCTTTCTGAGATGCTGCTATTAACATTTTATCGTCCAAGTGAGGAAAAATCTTTGGGTGCCGTTTCGATTAGCTACCCTCTAAAGTTAAATTAATGTAATTGGCTAAAAATTAGTAAAATGGGCTCCACTAAGCACTGATTAGTAGAACACATTTCACTAATTCAACTTTAAAGAGTAAGTTTTAATATGGACATTCTGATATTCTAATCAGAAGTGTAATGGTGTATAGGTATCAGTCTGCGGATACTAATATTTCTGTCCGTTAAGAAACATGTAAGATACTGCAAAATTTGCGATATATTATATAGCGTAGTGATATCCTGACAGGGTTACAACGAAAAACTACCGCAGGTGGGATGCTTATCCTGACATCAATTACTCGCAACAGATCCTTACTTTAGTTACTTAGCCAGTGAGTTATAAATTTGATTAGTATAAATTTACATTTTTATTCGTTCATATGCAATGCAATTTCAAATTTAGTACACATACATGTACAAAACCACTTACGGATAGCGGTTCTACAAAGCCTCCAATACTACAGTATTGTTAACTACAATACTGTGCAAACTTTTGATATTCATATTCTCATAAAATCTAATAATAATCTAGATCTTACAACTAGGAAATAAATTTGGAATTCTTAATTGAAATCCAGTTAAGACTTATCCTAGTGGAATGCAATAAAGCAACCTCCAAGTGAACTGGAATCCATCCGTGGGTCCCTAAACTATACAAGTGAATCCACTCAGAATCGGATTACTAATTCCGATAACATCAGAACTTAATGTGCAAAGGGACAAAATCCAGTACCGAGGAAGAGAAAAGAAAGGACATAGAGAGGAGAGAAAAGTTGATTATCCGGAAAAAGTACGTTGGCCTCGACGCCCGAAGAAAGTACGTGGCGCGCGAGCAAGGAAGTGAGGAGAGAAGTAGCCGAGGGGGAGAAAAAAGGCCGCGGGCCGGAGCGGATCCCGGGCGAATACTGAGCAAACTCGTAAAGCCTCTTAACGGTCCATAATTTTACAACGTTCTATAATAACCGCGAGCACGGCGAGCCAGGCCTAAGCTCTCCCGAGTGGTCGCGAGCGAGAATCCTAGTTGCACCACGACGGCACTCCACAAAGAGAGAGAGAGAGAGAGAGAGAGAGAGAGAGAGAGAGAGAGAGAGAGGGAGAGAGAGAGAGAGAGAGAGAGAGAGA
>JAXIUT010000025.1:422351-442760 GCA_035586675.1 Eurytoma californica
TAGTGTAATTATACATGGTAGGTAGAGAGAGGACACTTTTCACTGTAGAAATAGTGAAATTTCACTATTTCGTAAAAGAGAAAATTTTTCACTGAAAAAAAAACAGTAGTTTTTCACTTACCGACCAATGAAAACTGGAGTCACTGTAAAAATCAGTGAAATTTTCACTGATTGGATTTTATAGAGTATACTAAAGTTTATTGAGTGAGATGGTTGTGCATCAGTGTGGCAATAAGAATATCGGTGATTAATTTAACGAAGCAAAAAATAAGAAATTAATTTCTGCTCAAAATGCATTCGGCGTAATCCTTTTTAGAAACTTCCGCCGAATCAGAGTTATTATAAACGCATTATACATGTAAAAAATTTTTTGTGCACTTTTTCCAATTCATTAATCTAGAATGAAACATCTGTAATTTTGATATATTTTTTTTATAATAATACTTCGAAGTCGGACAGAAAGAAATTATATACATTTATTTATTATTTTTTGATTCGTTATATCGATTGCCCATATTCTTATTGCAACTCGAACTGATTTATTTATATAGTTAACGATCCAATTTCACTAGAATCCCAATAGTTACGTATTGAATTTATATAACGCTTACTTTACCGTTAAATTGAATGACACAGGATTTTAATGTAATGTGTACAATTTTATTTATAATATTCTGTACCATTAATTTTGTACAGGATGTGAGAGACATAAATTTTTATTTTTTTTAAATTCATCTCAGTTATTTGCACTTTGTAGTAAAAAATTCACGACAGTGTAAAAGCGGAAAAAAAAGAATCTTATTATGACTGGCAAAATGAGTTTTTAACGAGCTTTAAATTTTAGCCGGCCAAGAAAGTGATTTTGAATGATATCATAATGACAAGATGATTCGCGTGGGTCTTATTATAATTACAAAAACATGCAGATTTTTCGCAAAGCATGAACTAAAAGGTAATGCTAAACTGAAAAAATGTCAATTATAGTTACATCCGCTGATTTCTTATTATACCATCATTTTTCCATCATAAAATATCCGCCAGCAAAAAATTTACCAATTCCTCGGCAAATGTAGACTTAAACCGCAAAATTTAAAAACCGGTTAGCATTATATTGCAAAAAAAGAAAGGCCATCCGCGTGCAGAAGCGCGGTACAACCGACTCAAAAAAACAACTGCAAGCTGCACACGCGAAAAGGCAAGCGAATAAAAAAAAAAACAAAAAACTTTATTTACGAAAGTTTCAAGCGCAGGATGGATAACAATTGACTGCGGACTCCCGAGGCAAAAAAAGAAGTTCAGGACGACGCGCGAGAATCGATGAGCACGGACACCCGGGCTCATCAGCTTATCGCGAACAAGTAATCTGCACTGAACGGTCTTGCGCCGTCGGAACGGCCTACGCAGCGGAGGGGCCCACTCGGCTGAATAGGAATAAACGACGGCGATGACGAGGAAAGCCTGAAAGGATCTCGCGCGACTCCCCCGGCTGCGGAGGACGCGGGAGAAAAACGACGCCGGGGAGACCAGAGAGGTTGAAGACAAACGCCCGTCGCGGTGAACAACGCGATTGATAAAACAGAAACTCGGCGCATTTGACTCTTTTTTTTTTAGAGGGACTCGACGTTCGCCGCCTGTACAAATATTTCCAGCCTCTCTTCATTTTGTACGGACGCTAAAAATAATCGGAATATCAACTTTCACGCGCCTGCGAGGAATAAAGCCCCGAGTTACATGCAATATTTTGCGAGGGTAATATTTTACGGGCGGATTTTAATGAAAATATTAAAGTTATTAGTGAAATTAGATAAAACCTTTGTAAAATCGCTGCACTTTCACTTTTCATTTTTTAATGCGGAGGAAATGTGTGTTCGATTCGGTTTCGATAATTCTAGCAAAATCCATGGCGCGCTCAGTTTTCTCATATGAACACATTTATATCGTCTTATCGCGAACTTCTATTTATTTCTGATTTATGCAAATTTTTCATGTTAGAAAATAAATCATAACTACAGTGCACTTTTTAACGAAATTATATAATATAAACTTCAGAATAGTTAAAACATTTAAAAACTTTATAATCTATCGTTTCATTAAAGTCCTTTTAAATAAATGCAAAATTCTTTTATGATTTAAATTTTCGTATTAAGTTCGTGTGAAAACGTTTTGAATTTTGACCCCGTTTCACCTGATATCTAATCGATTCGTTTCATTAAACACTTCACAATATCCTGTCATTTTTTTAAAGATAGGATACTTTTTATTTTAATGGAAAGTGAAATGTGTGCGTGTATATATGCATAAAATAGAAAGAGAGTAGAATTAAGTGAAGGAAGGAAGGTGAGGCGGTCACGTGGGCACGGCATATAAGGAAGACGACAGACGCGGACTGTACCGCAAAATGAGAAACAATTAAACTTTTATAGAGTTACAATTTTCCTCTCCGCTGGTCTATGCCTCTCCTTCATTCCCAAACAACAACAAGCCGTTTTATTCCCGCAGCATGAGAATGAAACAAACGGCTCGAAATCGGTCACGCCGAAAGAGAAAGGAGAGGGGATACCATCGAATCCTTCGACAGATACTTCTAAGCGAGATGCGTTCCCGATGCGGTAGAATCACACACAGCTGATTTTACAGGGATTTATGGATCTTACACTGTTAAAAAAAAGTTGCTACAAATACACACCAAGGTTTGAACAGCCAATTTTGTATATTTTCAGAAAACACAAATTTTGAATAAATTTCCGTTGTAAAATGCAACTTTTTTTGTAGCCAACAAAAACACATCATTTTCATGTAGCTAATGAAAAATCACAAAATATGTTTTAATCTTAAATGAAATACTCAAAAGTGTGTAATATATTTTATTACGTAGGTAATAAACTAAATTTCAATTTACAAAAATTTTTTAGCAGTGCAGACACTCGCACGTACACACACCCGTATGCCGGTACTCGGAGGCGCGCGAGTCTTCCCGCGTTTCTCGCATTTCTTTCCGTCTGCGCGGGGCCGCTTTCTCGGCCGAGAGCTATCCCTTCATCACGCGCCACCTCGAGCGTGATGAGGCCGAATAAATGCACGTAACAAATATATATAAGTACCGCACGAGGTTACGTTTCTCTCTATCTCGCCATGTAACTCATCCGATCGCTAAGCTGAGTCTGCACGATTTTATCAGCCCTGATAGTGACTGATGGCTACAGTCATCGAGGAGTCCCATTACCCGTTTACATACAACTCGCACGAAAAATCCCATAGAATAGCCCCGTCCTCTAAAAGATAAACGAAGATCGAAACAACCCCAGTGGAATAAACACAGGCACGTAAGTTTTGACAGTTTGCAGGTGTCCGATGTGATCGGCGGACGCGCAGAAAGGAGCCGCCTTTTTTCGAGCGTCCCTTTAAAAGTGCCTCTTGCATTTAATTACACGGGCGCTGCGGTAAAGAAGGTAAAAAAGAAAAAATATTTATATATTCGGACGGACGGAGTGGGTGTGCAGGTAGGTATCGCGCGAGTTTTCAGTGTAGCGCGGCGTGTAATCCCGGCGCGCCAGGTGGACACGCTTTGTCGACAATTATCGGAACGGACACGCGCGGGGCCCCGCCGCGCTCTCTCCCCCGAGCGTTTTACACGCGTATTTGAACCCGGTACGTCAGGCGTGTCACTGCGATTTCGACCTTCCTTGATACGCGGCGCGTACGCTTTTCACCCGTCCCCCCGAAAATTCCGCCGGCGGAATAAACACACTTTTTACGCGCGACCGGGTAAGGCTAATTAAAGCCGCGTCATTTGCATCCTTCGATTTGAGTGCGCTGCGCAGACGTTTCGCAAGAGCCACCTTTTTTCCTCCTCGCTCCCGATCGATAACGATCGAGGGTACGTGTGTGGATATATACGTATATACACCGCGTCGCTCGGCAGCTCTCGCAATGGAGGCGGAGGTACAACGGCCGATAAATGTATTAAGCGCAAATCGCCAACGAGGCGAGCTCCTGTTTTTTACTTTTTTTTTCTTCGATATTGGAAAAGATCTGAGGTGGCTACGGAGTATTTCAAAATCTGTGAGATTAAAAAGGAAAGAATATTGTAGTTGAAAGAATGAATTACAAGCTTTTATTTGGAAATTTAATATTTCATTAAGTCGCCAGGCAAACTGATAAAAAAATAATTATTAAATATTAAAATTTTAACGGAGGCTCTTGTGGAAGGAGGTTAAATTTTATACAATTTTTGGAATTACTTATTAATAAAATATTCGACGAATTATTCGTTCCATGCAATCACTTTTTAATCAATGTGAAGTCAATTTATAATTTCTTAATCAATAATAATCAATAATAAACAACAAATTCTTATTAAATAAAAATAAATTGTCAAATAATCATTGTAATTTATAGTCATTTTCTACGATCTTTTTTTACAGTTAATTTCAAGTTGTCAGGCATATCAGACCTCGCAGCTCTCAATAAAATTCTTTTCTAAAGTTAGATTATATACGACCTAGGATTAATATTCTTTTAAAAAAATTCAATATTTGTGATCTTATGAGGTCGCACTTAAAAATTTTATTAAGGATTAGAGGATGAAGTTCGCACAATTTCAAGCTCGAGATGAAACTACGAGAAGTACGATGGATTTATCCGCAGGATATAAGGATTTTATACCAGCCGTACTCGAGCCAATAAAGCCATTGCTAATTTCTCGAAAAAAAGAAATTCGCCGGGACGAGGTGGCGCCGATTTTTCCGTCCGCCACATTAGCGCACGCGGGAGACGCGCTTCGCGCGCGCGCGTTTCTTACCCGGCACTTATATACGCGACGGCGTCTTTATAGAGTTGCTCCATTTGCAGGGAGCTTTTTCACAGTTTCTCTATCTCGTCGCGGGCACAAATAAAGAAGCGGCGAGTCTGCCCCCCTTCTACTCCCGGCGGGACTCTCCTGGGATCGGCGCGCGTACACGCGCGTAATAAAGATCGCTCGGGCTCGTCGGCACTGTAAGACCTTGAAGTCAAACGATTCCGCCAAACGAAATTTTGCTCGTCTCTCTCTCGCTCGGCGCGCGCCTGCGCCACTTCTTTTTCTTCCTGCGGGCGTTTTTTCACCCACCCCGCGGGCCGCGCGGGGATAGGTTTTAATGAGTACCAGTAATATTATTCCGCGGCCGTCGTCCTTTTTCAATCGACACGTTTTACGGCGGGAGCGCTATCAAATTTAATAAACCGCCGCGTGGAAGGTTACTTTGTAGATATTTATAACTCGTAGAATTTTAATGAAATTGCGAGCTTTAGTATCAGGTAAAAACCTTCTAGAAATGGAACTTTGTAAAAACATCGGAGGGGAACCTTGAATAATCGAAAATCCTTGAGGATTTGATTCGTTTATAATTATACACGTCACCGCGGACGGGTGGCTTTGTGGAGGCCCGGTTGGCAGACAATTTATCGATTTTCATCAACAAAATTACACGTTCCGGCGAATTGGCGAATATGTAGGCAACGCCGCAGTCGGGCTGTTTCAGTTTTCAAATTTCTCTATGCTTAACTTTTAGTAGCCACGATCAATCGTAATGTCCTACTTTGCGATACTTCTCTACAAATATTTGAGTCAGTGAAGTGAGTATCATACAGATACTATCGAACTATAACTAATGTAAAGTATCTGTACTGAAAGAATAATGTTAAAAATATTAAACGAAATTCAAACCATAAAAAACAAACTATCATTTGATTGAAACACGTTTAGTCGTACAGCACAGTATTAAATTTTAGCTCTATTTTGTTTGTAACACTACAAGAATTTTGTTTCAAGAAAGAGGAATGTTTTAATTGCAATAAGCTTTTTTTTCATAGTTGATCTTTAAAGAAGGTAATTCATTCTTCTTGTTTTTTTCCTAAAATCCACTTGCTTGCTATTTATTAACATGTAAAAGTAATTCAACAATCTAAGTGCAAAAAAATTGACAAAAATTCTTTGATATTTCAAGAATACGATATAACTATTCCTCAGTTTTGTAAATTTAAGGAACTATCTTATAAATTATCAAAATCAGTAGGATATTTAAACTTTCTCTAAAAAGTTGAATTACTGAAAAGCCAATAAAATAAGTGAAAATGTAGTATCTACTAATCACTAATTATAAGTAGTAAAGCATTTTTTACTAATTTTTAGTGAAATTTCAATACTCGTAGTAGTTTTTCACTAACTATAACTAACTTTCACTAACCTAGTGAAATATGATTAACAGAGAAATTTTTTAACTACTAATTTTTAGCGTATTTAGACTTTTTCACAAATTTAATATTATAAGAGAATAGATAATTGGACATGAGTACTCATGCATTTAAAAGTGCATTCAGTAAAAACAAGCTCTTTTCTCTTATTTTTACTAAAATTTCCCTAATTACAATAGTTTTTCACCATAAATTCAACATTGCCTACTGCGATTAGTACTCTTATATTTAAAACATTACCCCTACTAAAGCCAAGAGATCGGAGAGTCATGATTTCCTGCTTTTCGCGGAGAAAGTGCCCGGCCAAATGAAGATTACACCACAGGCTTTGCGCGCGCGTGGAGTTAAGCATCGCGCGGGATTGGTGTATCGCACCTCCGCGCGATAATATCCCGAATGCACACGTCCATTCCGGAAGTGGGTCCGGTGCAGCGGCGCGCGGCGTGGGGGGAAGTCCCCGCTCCGCGGGAGAAAGTGCGCCGCGGGCTCGTCCTTTTTCCCGGCGGCGCACGCAAATGTGTACCACTTTCGAGCGACTCGCGCCCCGTAAAAACGTCCCGGCGAGTCTTCGCCGGCGATAAGATAAGGCCGCCGCGCGCACGCGAGACTCTCGGCCCGCGAATAAATTAGCGAATTTTTGCGGGACGTCACCCTCCTTCCTTCTACACTCGGAAAGCCGATCGCGGCCGAATTATCGGACGAGCAGAAAATTCATCTCTCTTTCGCGCGTCGCTCGCCGTTAGCCAGGCTTCTTTATACGGTATATATGTATATGTACTTGCTGGGCTGCCCTTGTAGGCAGGCGGACACTTCTCCACCGGCTAATATTCCGCGACTTAAGCCGATCGCTCAGAAAAACAAGTCCGGGAAAATTTTAATAAGGATATGCTCGCTCGGGATCCCGTAACCTTGCCGCCGCTTAAGTCCCTTTAATATATGCGAAAATTCGCAAAAACACGTATTTCTTCTTGTTCGTGTAAATATTTAATACTTTTAACATCGAGAACATGAAAAAGTTTTCGTTTATATTTACTGGTACTATACGTGGTATTATAAACATAAGAAGTTTACGTGAATAATATTTGTGAAAAGTCGTAATATAAAATACACAAAGAAAAACTGAATTTAATAATGATCGTCACATTTCATGATAGTCGTTAAATTATTATAATAATTTACAACTTGATGTTATAAACTAAATCGATCTATAAAAAAGTTTAAACGTTTAGTCAAAAAAGAAGGTATAAAATCGTATTATTATAATATATATCAAGTGACCAATTAAAAAAATTATATATAAAAGATGTTTATTTTATTTTACATAGATACATTTCTAGTAAAATATAGTTTCAACTTAAATTAATGTGAAATGCAGCGCTTACTGCTAATAACACAGTCGTTTAATTATCCGAATATTTTGGTCTATTCATAAACTACAACATTTATTAATAAACTTAAACTGTTAATAAATTAAATATTTATTAAAAAACTACATTTATTAATAATTTTTAAAAAACTTTTAAACAAATTTGTTGTAACTGGTCACTCGATCCCAAGATTACTACCCGCAAAAAATTGAAACAAAAATCCCCTCCTTCCTCGAAAGTATATGTCGGAAGAGCGTAAGTCGATCGTCGTAGATTAGACCAAAAAAGAAGGAGCGAAGGATGAAGACTTAGAAAATATCGAGTCGAAAAGGCAAAGGGGGATACGGGAGAGAGCGTCCGTGCCGAAGTCAGGTATATATATACGTATGCAGACGGAGGAGTAGAGCCGAGAGGCGATCCTGCACATCTCGCGTCGTCCCCGCGTGTATTTGTTGCTCGTGAAAGTTCCGCTACACATCCGCACTCATCGCGCGGATCGCAAATCTTGACCTACGGCTCTTCGCCGCGGCGGCGGCAGCTGAGCCCTGCGCTCGCGCATAACTTGCTGCCTTATACACCCGCCTATATACGTACACAGATCGAGGCGCGCACGCACGTGAGGGAGCGCCGATTTACGGGTCTCGCGCTGTCGGATTAAAAATTCGCCCCCTTATAACGAGCCATAAATTAGCCGGGAAATGATCGAGCGCGGAGGCGAGCGGCGCACTGACGGGGATGATGCTCGTTTGTGCGCAGATCCTTGCGAGCGCTGAGATACTGTCCTTATAATGCGAGTTTTAAGATCGAGCGGACATGTGTTATTTAAACTTCGACTTACACTCTGATAGTGTGAAAAAACACTTCATTTGTGAAGAAAACCAGTTGAAAGTAGTGCATTACCGAGACTGTTAAAAATTTTGTGTAAATCGATGATAAATTTGTGTAAATCGATGATAAATTTGTGCAAATCGATGAAAAATTTGTGTAAATCGAAGTTTTGTGTATTATCTACAAGGAGAAACGAAGAATTACACAGGTTTATGTATTAAATTTATGATATTGAAATATACACAAGAAAATTTTGTGCAAATTTTGTATATAATTAAGTGAACTGCACAAATTAAATCCAAGAAATATATTTTATAGTCAACCGGTTTATGCTTTTAAATCAACCTTTTTAAAAGTATACCTAAGGAGTGAAGTAGGTCTTGTTACAACAGGTGGAGAATTTTCGTCTTTTTTATTATATGCTGATCAATAAAGAAATACTTTAAAGTTCGCTCGCTAGACTGAAAAAACACGTAAATCAAGCCTGAAGTATACAAAAAGAAAATTTGGAATGTCTCAGTTTCTTCTCAAATTGAGTGATTTATTCAGATTTTTTACCCTTACAGGATGTAAAAGCACTTCAGCTATAATTTGCTATCTGAGAGTGTTCCTTATGAATTTACGATTAAAGCCAATTGAATTAATGCGCAGAACCTGTCCCTTTGCAATTGATAAGAAATCAACAATTTTACAGCCGTCGAATTGCTGTTAAAACGTTGCAATTGTAATTTCGTAATGGTATAATAAAGCTTTTGCCTAACGGCCCGGCAGTTATATTAAGCCAATTTTATCGTACAAGTGGAAAATAAACATTTAAGGAATTCTAAGAACGGTTAGAATGCTACTATGGTTGCGATTATAAACAAATTTTAAGCAAACTATGGATGCCGATTATTAAGTCGTTTTTCATAGAAGCCACGCAGATACATTGTGCACGCGCGTAGAAAACTTTCTAACAATAAATATTTCAATTTCATTTTGAAAATGCAGCATGGCTGGTCATTAAAATCGTTCAAAGTACGTACTTTTATCTCCCACTGGCACACCTGCTCCAACGTCGTACATTAAAATTCGAATAAAAAAGGAATAGGAAAAGTGAGCGATTGCATTGCGATAATTTGAAATAAAAAAAATTATTTTTCAATAGACCAGAACATCGCGCCGTGGAATTTGACCGCAGGGACCCAATGGGTTATAAGCACATGCTTGCGAACCGCAAGCATTCAAATTCGACCGCATGGAATACGACGGCTGCGAATATTATCGGAATTCATGTATAAATTGACGTTTCTTTCCTTTGCTTCTCTCTTTGCTTGCCGTAATCTCCACCAAACTTTCGGCAGTATTTCTTATATTGAATTCGTTCTCGGGTTGTTGAACTGCGTCACTCGATTTAAAAAAAAACTCGTATTCGAATTGACTATAATATGAACTATAAGTTATGAAATACGAACTGGAAATTTATGTTTTTTTTCAGATTGAAGTTAAATTAAAACTTATTAATTATAAATAAGATTTAGTAGTATTTACGAAGGAAGTGTTGAAGATATCGATTTAACCAATCAAAGATAAAAAATTTCTTTTATATTCATCAGCTAATTATTAATTTGCATTTTTTATTGCGAGCTTAAACAAAATTATATTTTCTTACAAGAACTAATCTTCATAAATTATTTTAAACTCTTAGAAACAGGTGGCGTCGAAAACTAAGTTATAGATAACGAAACCAGTTATGCCTAATAAAATTATCAAAATAAAATTATCAAAAATTTATTCTTACTTGCTGCTGTCAGTCTCAAGGCCTCATTAACATTATTTGATCCATATTACCATGCAATACAATTTATGAAGCATAATTTGACTGAAATCTGTATTTTCTAAATTTTAATGAGTAATTAGACTTGAGAAATGAAATGTGAACAAGTTTGAATTAAGAAGTTTAATAAATGTACTTCTTTTTAACTGAAATCTCACTCAAATTGTATATATCCAAAAATGTTTCAGTTTATTCCCCACTAATGAAAAAATCAATCGAACGATTGAGTACACACGCGACCCAATTACTACGCGTAATAGAAGGAAAAATAGAAAAACAGGATACGTCCGTCGTTGTTAAGCGTCCAGCGGGTATTTATGACGCCGGCGTAAATAGACCGAACTCTTCGATTCGTACCCTCGTAGATAACGAAGTTTTATCGTCCGCCTATCGACCGGCCTCATGCACGGATGAAAGCTTAACGGAAGTTCCATACCAAATATTTCGCAGTCCGAGTGCGCGAGATCGCGGAATAACGGCTGTGGGACGATTGCCCCGGCGCACACGTGTGGGCCCTGTCGTGCGCTTTCCAGTATATAAATCAACGATTCGCAAAAATCCATTCGTGAGCACCGATGGTAATTGAGCTATTCGACTTCGGGGAAACGATCCTCAGAGATGCTCTCTCCGACACATTTCTTTATTTGGTCTTGAAATTTGCACTCTGTGCAATTACTTAGTTCAAGGAAGAATAATAAACAAATAAACTAATCAACGAGTCGATAATATTAGCATAGAATTCTAAATTATTGTTATAATATTATCCAGCTTTTAATCTGAGTTACTACGAGGAGATGGTAACAAAAATTGCAATAGTCAAGTTTAATGTTCTCGTAGACTGGACACAAGAAATATTGCAATAGCTTCTTGGAAAATTTACTAAAACTGCAGTAAAGTTTGTGAGATTTAAAGTAAATTTTGAAGCAAACAATAACAAATTTTACAAAAAATGTTTTAAATTTCCTAAAGATGTCAAACTTAGACTAATTTTGCGGTGCACTGTAAGATAGATGTATCTGATTTCTTTCTTGATTTTTAATAATCCATATAACGACTATCATAATCAGCGAATATTACGTATTCACGCATTTTATGACTGTTTTTGGTCTGATACAAAATAAAATTTAATCTATCTAGTCTCTATTAAAAACCGAGGGCAAAATGTTAATTGTGTACCATTTAAATATATAATGCAATTGTTTAATGGGAAATTCGGTTGAGTGGCGCCAAAATTCCAAACTTTTTCATATTTCAATTGGAATTATCAAAGGTTTTTTGGTTGTTTAAGGAAATTAATGAAATTACATTTACTAACTACTTAAAAGTTTATAATGTGTTAAATATAATACTGTTTTCAACTAACTATTTTAACGCATTTTGAGAGGGAATACAAATTAAAAAGAAATATACACCTTATGAGCAAGGGTTTATTGATAATCGCCTATTTTCCTAAATGTTATTAAATAGTGTAAAAGTGGACAATCGATTTTGCTATACTAACTGATAATCAGAAAAGGGAATGGCGAGCTACGAATACCGGAAATGACATCCCGATCCCGAAACGAATGCATTTTCAACAGCGCCACAATGGCGAAGTTATCGCGCCCCGCGGATGGTTAGCGTAAATATGAAATATACCGTTTTTAATCTGTAAAAGTCCCTAGTCTACGAGGTGAGGCGTGCGCCGGATTCCTCCTATTTCTTGCTGGCCGGAGAGCGCGCGAGTGTCACGGGGAGGGCTTATAAGTCGCGGCTGAATGCAAACGGCGGACGCGCGAGGAAAACGAGCAGTGCGTTATATGCGAGGACCGCGCGGGAGAAAGGAGCGGGTGGGGGTCGAAGAAAGAGAGTCGAGCGCGCGGCGTGAACCTGTCCGCGACATAAATAAGTCTCTTAGGCTAGGAGCAAAGCCAGCTTTACGAGGTAAATGCCGTAAGTTATGCGGAAAGAGGACGACGCCGGGGCAGGGGGGTTAATTCAACGATTTAACGCGATTTTGCTGAAACCGCCGCGCGGAAAGAAGCGCCCGCTGCTCTCTTCTGGAGCGTCGTCCCTCTCTCCCCCCGGTTTCTCCGCGCCTTCCTCGTTTCTTTCTTTCTTTCTTCGTGTTCGTTTTTTTTCTCTTTCTTATTCCGATCTCCTCTACCTGGGGCCCCCGATGCTTTTCGTTTCGGTGATCAGGGACGCGCGCGGTTAAAAATCCAGTTTTTTTCTTTCTTATAATTATACGTACTGCCTCGTACGCGGTGATTTATTCCCGGTGCCGACCTACACTTGAAATATCCCCAAAACCGACAAAGGATGGAGGAAGGCGCTTACGCAACGAATTCATTTTCCCCCGTCTTTTTGCCCCCTCAAAAATTGTTTTTTAAATCAATCGTTATTTCACCGCGAGTCGTTTGCACAAAATTGTGTGTACCCGGCGTCTGATAAATCAGTCCTAATAAATCAAGCAGCGCGCATTATCATAAAGACATATAATCCAGCGATGAATTTTTATGAAGAAGAAATCACGCGGAGGTAGCGTTCCGCGGATGAAAGATACGCGAGATTTTTTTTTTACACGGAGATAAGATTTCGATACTAAAAATTGCAATAGTCAATTTTAATGTATACTCAAAAACCGACTTTGTAGGAAAAATTGCAATAGTTTCTTGAGAAATTTACTAAAACTATAGTAAGTAAATTTTAAAAGGAACTATGCAGTAAATTTTGAACTGAACAAGAAACAATAGTAATCTTTTCAACAATAGAATATAATAGAATAGACCTTTATTTTTGAGTACACATCATAAGTACAGTTAATACTTTATGCTGATTATTACAGCCAGTCATATCGCAATTTCTTACATAATTAAGGTGAATGTCATAAAAAATATAAAATACGATATACAAGAAAATCGGTCTTTATTATTCGCTGAGGTCTGGTGCAATTGTTTGCGCAGCACCGCCTTAAATCGAAGAACTGAAAGTAACGACTGCGAAGGATGTACTGGGCACAATGTTAACTTGTGAGCACATTAAAATCGACTATTGCAATTGTTAATCGATCTCTGTGTTAAGTTTCATTTGAAACAGGAAACCTAAAGAGCCTAAAAGAAGCTTAAACAGGAAAATCTACGAAAACCCAACGATTTATAAAAAAATCGACTTCCCGATCGAAGAGGCCTCGATCTAATCGGAATCGATCGATCGTATACGAATCCGCGCGGGTCCTCTCCCGCTTGCGCGGTACCTCGGCCGAGAACGAGTTTTGGGGGGCTACTACCGAATCACGCAGTGAAATTTATTGTCAAAGCGGCGCGCGCGCGGCAGCGAACGCATTTACACAAAGAGAAGAAGAAACTCGGGCTCGGGGCGAGCCTGCGGACCCCGGAATGGGATGTGAGAATTGACGTTTGCGAGAGAAGGAAGAGGAGAGATTCTAAGCTGTTATGTACTCCGGGGCTCTCTTCTCTTTCTCCTGCACCGGGAGAGAGAAGGAGAGGGATAGAGAGGCACCGAGAGCCCGAAGGAGCAGGTCGCTCCGGCGAAGGCAGCTCGAAGGCGTGGACGATTTTTTGTGCCGGGATTCTCCTCCGACTTCCACCCGAGAAAAAGTTCGAGTGGGAAGGAGAGAGAGAGAGAGAGAGAGAGAGAGTCCGAAACGCTTCGAAACGAGCATTGTGCGGCAACAAAGCTACACTTTTCTACCAGAACCTCTGGCCTAATGGATAATTAATTTTTGATAAATCGTCCCGGCATGACACGGCAACCTCCGCGCGGTCTAATTTGTATTTCGATTTCGCATAGAAGACGCGCACCGTTTGGGCCGCTCGCCACGGAGGTCCTATATGCACTTCGCTGTACACATATACGGGCTTCCCGGCTTCTTCCATCACCGCGGCGCGTCGTGACCTCAGCACTGTCAGCCAGCGCTTTAAGATTATTTTGTCAAAGTCATGCCTTTGTACAGCCTCCGCTCGTGAAAATTTCATAATCTCCGGCCTCCGTATGTACTACGAAATGTGCGTTTTCACCGTCAAAAATGAA
The DNA here is from genome assembly GCA_035586675.1 of Eurytoma californica. Lineage (NCBI taxonomy): Eukaryota > Metazoa > Arthropoda > Insecta > Hymenoptera > Eurytomidae > Eurytoma > Eurytoma californica. Next base: position 436,626 of record JAXIUT010000025.1, read on the forward strand.
ATCGTCTCGGCGATCCCTGGAGTGTGAAAAGGAAATAAGGTGGTTTCGGCAAAAAAAGAAAGAAGAGATTCTTTGCAGTGTATTGAGAAAAAACTTCTACAGGAATTACCAGAAAATTACTATATGACAGTAAAAAGTTAAGTGTTGTATCCGAAACTCACTAGTGAACAAACAAACGCACACATTTAAAAGTTAAGTGTATATTGAGCATTTTTTTGGCACTTCTGATACACTCTCTGATTGTAAATTCGGCACTCGATTTTATACTGTGTATAAATTTTCTATAGTAGTATACGTAGCGCAAACTATTTTTGTTTACCATTATTATAGTAAATTTTACTTCAGAATTAACATTCTTTAGAAAATAACTGTCAATATCAATGAATGGGTTCATATGATTTTGATAATAACCTAGTACTTATCAAAATTATTTATAATCATATAGGGAACGTAACACTATATTGAAATAGTAACATTTATTACACGCTTTATTACTTTTTGCCATAAGAAATTTACTATAATTTTCTAGTCTATCGGCTCTAGAATTAGTTCCTAAAAAGCTAACAATAGATACCAAAATTCCACCATAACCACTACTATACTTAAATTTACTATGGTTGTTGTATAGAAAAAAGTTGTATAGAAAAAAGTCTTTTTTCTTAGTATGCATTCGCTTCCTCTCCTCTCAGGACAATATTAAAGCGGAATTCATACAACAGGTCTCGCGTGCGCGTCTCTCTCTCTCCCTCACTCTCTTGACATCGCCCTTGCGAACTTACGTGCACGAGGAGGGAATGTGCACGGGCGAGCCGAGGCGCGGGCAAGGTCGCTCACGGTGCGAGGGAGGAGCACCGGCAAAACACCGAGCAAAAGGAAGAGGAGCGCGTGCGGAGGCCTAGAGCGAGCCTCATGAAGGCAGACACCCACCGACCGCTCGCGTGGCTACACCATCTCTCTTTCTCTCTCCGCGAAGGTCCCCCCCCCCCTTTTTTTTCTATATAACCCGCACGCGAGCTCCTACTGTCGGGCACGCTAACTTTTCCTCGAGCCTGTCATAATTAGACGATCGCCGGTTTGTCCAAAGTCCGAGCAAACAAACGGAGCGATGATTTTGCGCGAGAGATAAACATCCGTTTCTGGTCGGTTGTGCTGTACACACGCGCGCACATACACATACATCGGTGGCTGGGCTAATTCGAAACCCGACGAAACGAGTAGTGTCGGTGTAATGGGCGGCGACGGCGGGCACTGGGCAATCGCTTTTCTGCGCGGATGCTCGCGTAATCCAGCGTAATTAGACGTAACGACTTCGCCGTTATTTCCTACATCTATGCGGTAACTCGTGGACGTGACGTCGGGACGTATTATACGTCGCCCCTGGGTTCGAGTCATTATATTCGGCGTATACGTCAAAGTCGAGATGATGAATTCGGGAAGTCTTATCGTTACGTAAAAATTGCGTTTCGATGTTAATTCGTAATTTATATTGCGCTGGTGAATCAGCCTGCGATGTTTCTAGATAATTCACGCACTTTTTAAAGAGCCTATTTAAATGTGTAATAAAGTAACTGTTACAGTGGGATTTATAACTTACGTGGCGTTTTGATACTGTGATGGAAAGGAAAGCTCACCTGTAACATAAAATAAATTTATAAAGATTATTATTGCGCCATAAAAATGTGTAATTTCGTAGTTTAGAAGAAAAAGATAATAAACATAATAAACTTTATTGCCTATCTCAGCGAGTATAATAGATAAATAAAATAGATAAGCAAGCGTAATAGATAAACATTTGAGAGGTATATAGTTATTTTTCAGGAAATAAACATAAACATGTTTAACAAATATACTGAAAAAAGTTTCAACTATATTTTTTTTTAATCTGCTAAACCTTTTTTTTTTAATCTAGTAAACATTTATAGTAGTGTATTTAACTAATTATTTAACTTTTAATATATTTATAGTAGTTTAAAAGAAATATTCAAATGATTAAATTATATAATATTATAAATAAATATTTAGTTGTAACTACTAATTTTTTTCAGTGTATATCGGTATAATACTGAGACAATATGAACGAGTGCAAAATCTAAAAAAGTCACTCCATAATAATCGATTAAACGATCATTCAATTTCAGAAAAAAACTAAGCCACTGTAGACTCGATTGGCTCACTTTTCACTCGAAACGTGCAGCTTTTCACACTTCAAGCTCACTTTTTCTCGAGTCTCCCAGTGGAATACGCAAAGGAAAGTTGGCGAATTTAGCGCGGGGCGATTTCGTCGCGGTCAGTTCGGAGGGACGAGATGCCCCGGGATCGGGGGCCTGCTCGGTCGTCCGGCCGCTCAGGAGCATCTCTCGGGTCTACGCAACGCCGGCCTTATATCCCATCGGGAGTCCTAGAGGTAATTTACTCGCCGTTCTCGTCGCTCCGCCGAGGCCGAGAGCCGAGCGATCGACTGCTCCCCCCTCTTCATTCGCCTCCACCTCCTGCGCCTTCCCTCCGCTTCTTTTGCCTCTTATTCTCCAACTCCTTCGGCTTGATGCGTCCGACGAGGTTCTATATATATACCTGACAAACGCTAACTCACTTCGCTCTATCTTTCCTCTAAAGGATTCGCCTTCACTTGCCTCTAACTTTCCTACGTACACGGTACACCCTCTTTCTCTCTCATTTTTTTGTTTCGACTTTTTCTGCATCGAGAGGAAACTTGGTTTTTTACTTTATTGCCTTTCTAATTTAGCAGGTGATTTACAAGCGGAGATGAAAATAAACGATTGTTAGCGAGTTTATATAGTTTATGTTTGATCGGTGCAGTGTGTTGGCGCGCCCTTTAAATCCTCGTTAATGAAATTTCGTTAGATATTCAAAAATCTAACTGTCCTGGATCTGCGTTTAACGGTAATAACGAAGGCTTCGCTATCAATCTCGTGGTTTTAAAAGGCCTACCGCTGGCGATGAAAAGATGGCTCTTATTATGCAGGAAGAAGGCATAAGCGGGAGAAGGCTGTTGACACCGAAGTAATAGTGGTGTACCGGCGGGGATGGGGAGCGTGGAATGTCAATTGCAGCAATAGCTTTCCGAACGATCAAATGTGAATTTTCTCCGGCCAGGTGATTTTTATTCGACTCGGAGGCCAACGCGGACTTCCCCGGTGCATTAATGCCGTCTACGGCGAGACCGGCTGTTCACCGCGCGCGGCTAGTTTGACAAATGGCGGGCACTCGTCGCGGGATTGCCTCGCTTTAACGTCACTTAACGTTCGCCGTCATTAAAGATTAAGTATTTTTCCTCGAATTGAGAAAAGAAAACCAATTCTCAGTTTTTACGCGCTCGGAAAACATTTCTACTGCCTGTGTTGCGCCAACTGAAAACCCGTTTCCGACGAACACACTTTTTTCCGCTTCGCGCGCTTCCACCTCTGCGGGATAGAGAAAATGAGAGGCGGAAAAACTATTCTCTCTTTCCTTTTGGCGAACTTTTTGGTACGAACTGAAATGTAAATGACACTGGTTGCAGACTTGTTGCTTGATTTCTGCAGTGTACAATTTTTATGAAAAATTAGTGATTTAATAGGGGAAAGCGAGGCATAGTGGGCCACGCATACGATTTTTTAGAGGCGTATCGTGGGCCACCTTGTCATCTACACTTGATCTGCAACCCCTGAACTTGAGGTATCGTACCAATTATACGTTAAGTTTAGGGGTTACAGATCAAATTTAGATGCAAAGGTGGCCTACAATATTGCTCTAAAAAATCGTGTGCATGACCCACTATGCCCCGCTCTCCCAAACGACGGAGAGCAAACCAAGCGGATAATTGTAGTGATGTGATTACAACAATTAGAAGAATTGAAACGATTATTTTAGTTGCATGGTTTCGTATAATCAGTTACAAAAGGTTCATTTAAGAAACACAAGTATAGATAGGTACCATAAACACCTAACCATGCATTCAGATCTTAAGTCTTAAACTGGCGAACATATATCTATCTGAGGCAGCTCACTCTTCACCGGGAAAGATTTCACGAAATCCTTCTAGCGGTAAACGAACCAAGTAATATTACGCACTGTATTTAGGACTCACCGCATTTTTATTTAAATAAATATACGTAGAGTGAAATACTCAGTGTAATTGACTTTCGAAGGTTCGAAAAATGTTCAATAATCATGTAGAAATTCATATACGGAACAAAACCACATAGAATAGCTTATTCGAATATTTTATACCACTTGAGCCAAAAATGAATTTATGATTCTTTCATTTCAAACCAAGTGTATAAAAATCTAACTGCACTCAAATTATTTAAAGTCACATTTATCACCTCAGAACAGCACGAGTTATACCGCAAGACAAAAAGATGCGAGTTTCGCTGCTCGAAAATTATCTATCTATACTGACGATTTCTACTAATTAAAACTTTAATTATTAATAACATGACTTTTTGTCAATAGTAATATTCGATTAAAGAATCATGATTTTACAACTTTTAGAGATTAAATATAGAAAAATCGATTATCACAGCCTACGAAAAGATTAAAAAGTGATTGCAAAATCAGTTATTCAAAAGTGGCTGGCGATCAGCCCTCGGGGTGAGCAGTTATTTAGCGACGGTCGAACGAGCCCGAGCGAAAAGTGACACCCGGTATGCGCAAACGAGCGGACTCCCCATTCACGGGAGTAGCAGCGACGCGGAGCGAGCGAGCGAGAAGAGGGACGGAGATATCCCAAGGCTTCCTCCGAGACGTCGGAACTCGGGGCTCGCTGCCCGGACCAATTCGACCGGACACCGGCCCCGCACACTCGTATAATATAGCCGTACACGAGGCGGCCATCCCCGCGAGATTTTTGCTCTCGCCATCGGGACGAACACCCCGGCCGCGGGATTCCTGCCATTTCGGCCCGTCAAAATATTTCCGAAACGAGTCCTCCTCCTCCCCCCGCCTCGCAGCGCCGGTGATATAATTTCGTCGTATTTATACACCGGTGTGTGTTTCGCGCGTGTGCGCACAAAAATTCGAGGCCCGTTTAAGGGACCCCCCCGCCGCATTTAAATATTCTAATGCGACGAGGGGGCCCCGAGGGCGAGAGGCTCGCTTAATGCTCGAGCTTCAATTAGCACGTTCCTATCGTCGAATCTAGACAAGTCCAATGAAAGAGAGGCGAAAAAAAGGCCGGGAGCGTCCCGGCCGCGGGGAGTTTGGAGAGGAGGAGGAGGAAGCGCGGCGTCGCTCGCGGGCTTCGACAGCGGAACGAGAGGAGCTGTACGTACAGGAGAGCAAGAGAGAGAGAGAGAGAGAGAGAGAGGGGAGTTTTCGCCGGAGCTCGCGTGGCATCACGGCACTCGGTATAATTAATACGGGCTCCGTGGAATGCTGATCGTCTCACTCTCCGCGAGCCTCGCTCGCTCTCTCGGCCTCTCCCCGTTCGCCGCGACCAGTTTCCGTGCCTGCCTGCCTCTGCTGTGCCTCTTTCCCTTACGTGTGTGCACGTGGGGGCCGCCGCCGGCCGGCCGATCGCTGCTACCTGCGTCCGCGCGAGAAAGAAAATAGGAAGGGCCGGACTCTCCTTGAGGGGGGGAGAAGGGAGAAAGTTATAGTGGGACCCCGAGCGAGCCGGCCGCGTGTATATACACACACTGGGATAGACGAGAAAAAGAAGCTGAGAAACGCTGATGAGAAAAGATAGGAGGGGAGAAAGTGAGAAGCGGAGGAGAGGAGGATGCGCGACGGGCGGCGGACGCCTAGAAACTCGACTGCATGCACGCGGTGCAAGGACTATTACGTTATCTAGATTGCTTTCCAGTCGGAGCGAATGGGAGAATCTCGCCGCTGGTAAGCTGGCCAAAATTTTGTTAGTTTCACCGCAGGTCCGACGCGTTAAGGTATAACGAACCTGTGTAGACAACTAAAGCGTCACTGATTGCATGAAGCTATATCTATACACCTGTAAGATACAGATATAGTTTCTACATTGAACTATCAAGAACTTACGAATATCGTTACCATCGCGTGACCTTACGCACACTGAGAAAAAGGATTAGTAAAAGTTACTATTAAAAGGGCGACCTACTTGACCATAAAAAAAGATTACTAAACTTTTCATAATTATTGTTATACTTCTATGAGATATTA
>JAXIUT010000025.1:448992-474284 GCA_035586675.1 Eurytoma californica
CTGTTTTTTGCAATTGAAATGCATAATTCTTAAAGATATAAGAAATATTTCACGTCTGTCAATTTATAGGCAAGTGGTGTTTTGATTCGTTTGAAAATCTATCTATCTAGAGAAAAATATCTATATTATCTGTGTATATTCACAGATATATCTGCATGTGTTGATATTGTACAGGTGCTGTATTATTTTCAAACATCATATTGATTCTTTCTTTTTATAACACCATTTGTTTATTATTTTTTTAGTAATGTAAACACACTAAATAAGGCTTTCCACCACAAGTGGTCAATTTTAATTACAATTTCAATAGTCCATTATGAGCACCACAGCAGCAAGAGAAGGTCCTTGAAGACACCAATCTGATTTTGCATAAAATATTCTTTTATAGATCCGTCAGATACACTATAAAAAAATAATCGACTTATTTTAAACGTGACGTCGCAACGGCCTAATATCTATATAATGCACAATTGTCACGTCGTCGCAACTTTTCAAATCGTTATATCGGCGTTAACGATCCTTGAATTGAAAAAAGAAAAAATATGGTTCGAATATTTTTCTACATTCTATAAGACATAGTTAATAAAATTTGATTTTAATTTCCATATCCTTTAAAAAGAGACTTAGATATTACCGGTCGCGAAAAAAAATGATCGAATTTCCGCGTAGGTGCAGTCGTTCGCACGAGCAGTGTTTGTAGAAATTCAGAATCAGTCCGCAGAACACTTATTATACATACGCACATTCGCCGGGCAGCGACGTTAAAAAATAAAGACGTCGGCTCGCTCGCACTTAGGCGCTCGGCGTCGTTTCTCCCCCGCGCTACCGGTGTATATCGCATTATAAACACGAAAGGCCACGGCGTGAAATTACAGCTCGCGGCGCGCGACGCGGGAAAAATTCCTTTCGCCGGTGCGCTCGCGCTCGCCTTCGTGCGCTTTCCGCGAAAATGAAATCGGCGAGCGGCGCCGGCGGCGGCGGCTCCGAAAAGGCCCCCATGCGATTCCGCGCGCCGCCCGCGCTACATACCCATAAACCACACGTACACATGTACGTACGGACGCACCGACAAGTGTACAAGTCCCCGGCGGTGCTTTACGATGGGAGAGACGGAAAGCGAGGGAGATGGAGCGATCACCGCGGGAGAGAGAGAGGGGAGAGGAGGGAGTTTGTATATCGAGAAGCGAGAGGCTGCGTTTGTAAGATGCGAGGCGGACCAACCTACATTTTGTCGGGCCGACGAACCGTGGGCACGGCCGGTGTGTATGTATACATATATATATAATATAAGCGAGGCGGGGGGACGGGGTACGCGCCGGACGAGGGACGCCGGCGACGAGAGAGCGACAGGTGGCCAAAGGAGCCTAGCCCGCCTATACTCTCTCCCGTGTATGGTATGTGTGTGTATGTGTGTGTTGTGTGTGTGTTTGTGTGCCTGGTCTCACAGCCGGCTGGCCGAGCGTGCACTCATTTTCCTCTCCATTTCATTGTAGCGCAATTTAATTAGCGGGAAACATTATGCTCTCGACAAATGTAATTTTATACTCGGATGCGAGCCGATGTAAACAACATTCTGTTATGAATTTTTTTACACTTTCAAAGTAAATTTTGGAAAGTAAGTATTTCAGTGTGAATAAGTGCAATAATTTGTTTATAAAAGAGAAGTGAATGATTTATGTAAATAATGGGTTTTTATTAAAATGAAAACTAGCACTTACTGGATTTTCCAAATAAAGTGATAATAATTATGTTGCTGTAAGCATTTTTATTAATTTTTGTTTTAATTAATTCTTAACTTTTTAATTTTTTTTTATAACAATTTAACATAGAAAGCAGAGCACACATTTCTTATTTAACTACATCGATTATATTGTAGTATCAAGTATCTTGCGTAGGATTATTACATTTTCTTAATATTTTAATATAATTTATCATTGAAAATCATAGATATCCTTTTGTCAAAAATTATTTTTTTTAATCTGCTTGTTTTTCTTAGGACCCATTGTTCACTTATTTAAATTCTTCGCGTTTGCTATTTAATTGCTCGGTTAATTTTATATACGAGAAGCGCAATAATTTTTTATGATTTTTATAAATACAAAGTTTTTTCGCTATAATTATCTAATCATATCATGTAATATGTTAATTGAACAAAAACTAGTTAGCAGTTCGATACTTTTGGCATAAACACGAGTGAACTCAATTTTTTCACCAATTTCGCTTGCCGATGTCGTTACTCAGGTTAATGTTAGCGCCTAATTGATCGGGTAGAGAATCATTTTTGGAAGGTGGTCGCGGTTCAAATTCGAAGTCACATCATGCGTTGCTAGAAATCTTTATTACAGATTAATGAGCAGCTACCTATAGGCTATTTTGCAGGACGTGCTTCGCCGTTACTCAACTCATGAATAAAGCAAATTTTGCAATCTCTTTGAACTCGTGCGACTTGCACTTTTAAGGATTCGAATTAGTCTAGAGTAAGTGAAGAGTTTTTACTTCTATCGTCATTATTATTTGTACATCTAAACAAAGTAATTGTTACTTACAATTATGTGCAGTATAATTACTACTACTATAGTGAAATGTACATGCTTATTTTTTAATATTCATGCTCATTACTTTATACAATTGAAAAACTTTCAAATTAAAATTTATTTAATTTACATAAGTTAAAATGTCGAATTTATATTCTTTCGCTATTATCGAATTTTTGTAAAATCAAACGATTTTTCATTCGTTGTAAAAATATTCGGAGAGAAAATAAATTCGCAATCAATTTTTCATGACTTCGTAATTTTTCATAGTCGAAATAATCGATTTATCCAAATTTGATCACTAAAAGTTGTAAAATCATGATTCAGAAATCATAAAACTACTGATTAAAAGTAATCTATTTATTAACTAATTTTAAACAGTAGGAGAAATATAGATATAGATTTTCGCATCACTTTTATGATCGTTTCTAAGTCTACGATCGTTAATAACTTGCGCGGGTTAAAGGTAATAAATTCTAGTTTAACAGTTTTACACAATTGTTTTGAAATGAAAAATGATGAATTCATTTTTGACCCAAGTCGTAAAGCAGACCATTCAAATTTCTACATGGGAATTGAAACTCTTCCGAACGTCCGAAAGTCATTTGCATCTAGTTTTTCACTAGATTTATGTTCAGTTAAATTAAATCGCTCTTAGGCCTAGATACAGTACCTAATATTACTTGGTTCGTTTACCGGTAGGGGATTTCTGCGATATCATTCCCAGTAATGAGGATAGATATACACTGAAAAAAAGCTTATTGTTACTAAAGAAATTTTACTTAAGTAAATTTCAGTTGATTCAAGTAAATATTACTTTAATTGCAGTAAATGTTACTTGAATCAAATAAGATTTCTTTAGTAATAATACATTTTTTTTCAGTGATAGACATAGATACAGATATAGGAGTGCCACTTTAAAACCTGGGTGCATAATCAGACGTTTAAGATACTTCTAGTACTTCACAATCTAATTAGTTCAAACTATCTATATCTTGTAATTATTGAAATCAAATGTCATTAAAATTTCAATGAATATGAATGGTTCTACGTGGGAAAAAGAAAGTGGATGCAACCGTCGAAAGAACCTCCCTTGCCGTGATAAAAAAAAACTGTTTTGGCACCCTTTTACACACGCGTACGCATCCAACAAGTGATTACACAAAAGGTACAAGTGTTTTCGTTCATCGGGTGCGACATCAGCATAATGCGTCCGGAGTAATTTTCGGTCGCGTGGTCTTGCATACATCCCACGTATATACCTATACATATATATGCACGTGAAGAGCGCGCGCAGAGGGGGAGCAGCGCTAAACCGATTCCAGGGAAGGCATTTGACCGAAGCGCAGCCACCTGCTGTTAGCTCCGAAGCCCCCCCTCTCTCCCTCCCCGGCCGACTCTATCTCTATCCCCCGGCGCACGAAGCCAGGCGAGTGTTACGGCATCGCGCCGATTCCACCGCGGACGGGCCCGCAGAGCAGTTATGCAAGTTTCGCCGCTGCCCAGCCGCCGCGAAGGTCACCAGACGCGCGGCGCTCCCTTCGTCGACTGACCCAATGAACTCGGCCGCGTCTATTGTCAGCGGGACGCGGCCCTCCGCTCCTCTTCCTCTACTCCCTCCTCTTCACTCGCCGACGTGCAGCTCTATTCTCCCCCCTTTCCTCTCTTTTTTTTCTTCTTCTCGTGTCGTCGCGTTAAATGACCTTTTGAAATTCCTTCCTGCGGGGAGGACATCGTAAATCATCAGACGCGCGCGGCTCTTTCTCGCCGCTGCGCTATAACGGTCCGGCCGCCGCTGGAAATGGGATAACGATTGCGCCCCCTTTGCTCCTCGAACGCATCGAAAATCGTATGGAAATTACCATTTCACGAGGCGGCCCCGAAATCTCCTGACTAATATCAATCCAATTTTTCATGTGCCAGCCGCAATCTCCAGCGTATAACTCTACTTTTTTTATCCGCTGGAACACGATTTCTGATACGAAGAGAATTTTTTAACATTTTTTACTATAAATAGAATAGAATTTAATGTAAATATGTAAAGTGTGAATTGTGGAAAATCATGAAGAAAAATTACTATTTTCATAAATAATTAAAACGGACTTAATGATATACAGTTTTTATTGTAGAAATTAGCACATATATATCTAAATATACTATAAAAATAATAATTTTTTTACAGTTAGTACCGATTTTCAAAAGATTAGAAAATTTTCCTGCGTTATTTTTTTTCAGTAAAGCACTACTTATACACGGAGAGAATATGATATGATAATTTTTATCCAAAAATTACTAAATAATTATTAATTTTTGAATCAAATGACCAGTTTATTAAAAATTACTCACAACTTGGTACAAGTTGCCACAAATCTGGTAAAAATTCGATCTTTTCAGAGTATTTTTTAGAGCACTGGTAATTTTGACCAACCAGAGCATTAGATACGATTACTAGAAACATAGTAATTTTTGTTGCGCCATTCTCACCGTATATTTTATTAATTTTCGTAATTTCCGCAATTTATTTTCCTCTATTACTAAAAACTTAAATAATTTTTACAAAAACACTTTTCTTTACACATAAGAATGTATAAGCCTTACACCTAGCAATTACGATGCAAGCAATATCTCCCGATAATTTTTTCTCCCATCTCGCATAGACCTTTATGTATTCGGCGACACCGTCGCGCGGAAATTGCGCAAAACGCGCCTATACCTCCGAGAGGAGTTACTAAAACGGCAATTTATCGCGGATACGACTATCCCGCGTCGATACCGCACGAATCTCTACGAAAAAAACGCTAATTAAATAAGAAGGCGCATCCGCGCGTCGCGCATTTCCATAGAAAACGCAATTAACCGACGGCGGCCGTAACGCGTCGAGGAACGCGGAAACGCGCGGATGATTAGCCTCGGCGCGGTGGCTCGACTTAATTAAAACTTAAGCTCGCTCCCGCGGCCCCGTTCGTCATGTTCGAGCGGCCGGCCCCTCCGGGCGGCTGTCCACCCCGGAGGGGGGGTGTTGCGCGGGGCCCCGCATCGAGCTAATGGCACCGGCCGGGCTCGTAAATTAGGCGAGCGCCGTCCTATCGGTTTTTGATGCTTTAATCGTCTCGCCTACGAGTCCTACGCCGTCTTTTACGGCACTACTACGCGCGCGGCTGTATACACGAGTGGCGACGCACCTACAGCTCGCCGATATATACCTACGGGCTCTCTCGCCGCTTTATGTTTTATACATGCGCGCGAGAAGTAATCTTGATGTACGCCGAGCGCGAAGTGAGAGAAAGGGAGTTTGAGCGGCACGGGAGGTAACGAGATTCCTGCGCGAAAAATTCGAGTACGCAATTTTCACGCGACAAGGAGAGGCGCTCCTCGTTTGTAATTAGCGGTCGAGGCTTATTATTAAGTAAACTTTTCTAATGCGCGATCTTATTTTTTTTCTTTTCTAGTTTATAGCCTTTACTGGACCATTAGATTTGAAGTGTGCTATGCGCGCAAGTAGCGTTTGTTTTTTACGCCGGTATTTGCGCAATGAAATTGTCTGCTTATTTTTCTCTCAAACCCAGTGCGAGAGTAAAATGGCCCCCATTAGAGGTTATTTGCTTGCTCCCTATAATATATAAGATTTGGTTCACGTCTGATTAGATGATGTTTGTATCACTGAAAAAAAAATAGTAGTTTCAACTTGATTATCTTTTTAAGGAGTGCCATCTAAATAATTTCTTTAAATCAAATAAATATTGCTGTGAAACCACTTAATATGTTACTTTCGAAAAAAATGTTTAGTTGAATAAAAAAAGTACTTAGTTGACTTGAAGAAATATTTAGTTGAAACTACTCATTTTTTCAATGTACTTGTAGTAGGTCTACATTCATATTTGTAATCGAGGACAGTCGGTTCAGGTTTAATTGCTGGGAATTCTGTAAAAAGTAGACCAATAAAATTGCAGCATTTAGTGCTAAGTGATCCACTCTTAATGGTAAGATCTTTTTGAAATTCGATATCTGAAATGGATTTATTTGGTGCATTAAATGAAAACAGGTTCTATCAAGTTCTTTATCCACTTCTTCAACGGTTCAAGATTACTCTTTCAAAATTCTATTGTCTTCTTTTTAAACTAATCGCAGTATTGTAACCTGAGAAAATGAAATTTTCTTTATCAATCGATGAAGACATTAATTTTATACTTTAGTCATATACACTGTTGAAAACTATTGCATAAATTCCCTCTGAAAATACTTTTTTTTATAACAATATATCAAACACCCTAGAAGTTACAGTAAAAACTATCGTCAAAAACTTTATTTATTTTTACCAGTATAATAGTTATTTTTCTTTAGATTTAATACACTTTATAAAATAATTATTAGTAAAACCTATTCAATAAATTTATGCAGTTAAATTTACTGTAAACTTTATAACTTTTTACTTTAAGAAAACTTTCATTTTTCTCAGATTCCCAGTGTGTCTACATTAAATAATTTATAGTAAATTTTCCTCTATTATTTTTTCAGTGATAAATAATAGGAGGTATCATATAATTCTGATAATAATCACTATATTAAGGTTTACTAAAGTGTACAGCAAAATTACGATTTTTCTTCTTCTTCAGGATAAAAATAGTTATTTTTACAAAAAAGATGAAAATAAAACCTGTAATTTAACATAATAGTCGATTGAAAATGTATACAATGGAGAAGGGAAAATACCGGTGCACGAAAGTATGCTTACAAAAAGAAAGTGCGAAAGCAATTATTTGACTGGTAACAAGGCCCAAAGTTTAATATTCATACGGGACGGCGTAGCGCCTCGGCGCGAGGTAACGAGACGCAGGTAATTTGCGGGGCGATAGAGATTTTCAGAGAAATTTTTTAAGGCCTGCATACACACAGAGGAGCTGCACGCGGAGGAAGAGAGGCAGAGTCTGAGGGACAGAAAGGGGGGGTGCCGTGAGTGGTTGCGAATACTATCGGAAAGTAATTATGCCGGGGCCCCGCTCGGCGTCCGTGTGCTCGCGCATGCGCGTATATATAACCCTATAATTAATCAAATTCCGCGCTCGCGCGCGCGCGGGGATGACGCGACGAAAACAACTCTCCGCGCGAGGCCTTCGCGCGTCGAGGAATCCATTAGCGGAACGCGTGTCCCGCCGATGTAACCCGCAAACTTTGCATTAGCCCCGAGTGAGAGGGAAGGAGAGCGAAGGGGCCTCTCTTTTTTTTTTATTTTTTATGATTTTTTATTTTATTGCTGCTCGGGCAAAGACCCTTCGATATCCGGAGCGCCGCGAACTCTGGCGTCCCCGGGCTAATTACCGGGGCATCACGCCAACTGCGCCCGCCAAAGAGCGAATTAACGAGTGCGCGCGCGAACCAGCTTTAGATCCCATATGCATTCCATCATTTGTATATAAAGTCGGGAGAGTGCACGGCCCCGCCCGGACGGCGCTTCTTCGATTTATCGCCGAGGCGTAATCCGCGCGGGACACTCTCCGCATACACGCCTATATATATATATATATATACATGAATATAATACACCTCTGCGTGCGGAGAGCCTCTCTTTCTCTCGCCGACTCGCTAATTACCGTCGTATTTTGCGCACTGATATTCCCACCGCTTCACTTTCTGCGTTTAACCTTATAATATCCGGCGAGTTTTTTATGTTTCTGGCCTAGACCATCGGATGAATTGCCGAGTTTTTTTTTTATTGTACGCTACTTCGACTCGTAAACTGGATTGTTCATGGAAAAATGTGAGTATGTGGAAATTCTGGATCTGTGGAGCGTCGATATCGAATGCATTAACATTGGCCTTTACTCGGGGATTAAAAATATTAATAATCGATACATCAGGTGTAATTTAAACTCGCTACTCAGACTCAATTAAGTAAACGTATATAATATTATGTATATAGTAAATCCTTCTTTAACAAACGCTTATCTTCTGTAGAATGTAAATTGCTGCAAGTATTTAAAATTAGTGTAATTTAACAAATTATTTAAAAACGGAAACTTTATTTTTGTGTTACTCACACGCTAACTACATACACACTGAATAGTAGAGTAAAACTTTACAGAATGAATCAATTTCAGGGTTAAATTTTACTTTATTGCATACAGAGTCAAATTTTTAAATTTGACTTTACAAAAAAATTTCTGAAATCAATGTATTTATGAGGAATATGATTTATTTTAAAATAAAAAAGTGATTGGTATATATACACTAAACCGGTCGATCTATCCAACATTTGATTCTTTTAAAAAGAAAATTCAACGTACACAGAGAAAGATGTTGCATTAAAATCAGCATAGTGTTTTATACTAGGCCAGGACATCACTAGTACATTATACTAATTATACTAATCTAGAACTAGTACATTGAAAAGAAATTACTAGAATGACTAGTACATTACATTTTTAGTAACATTTGGTAGTCGCTTTATACTTATTTCTCTGATTTTTCAAGTTTGTCCTCGATTTAGTAAAAACAGCAGCAACTTTTATCGCGATACTTTTCTCCTCGTCCAATTTGTCAGAAATCGAGAGTAAATTTAAGCATCTCGGTAAAAGGAGGCCGCGCGGCGCGAGCACGCGAAATCACCGTGGCGTTAATGAATTTGTACCCGCCGCGAAAAATCCGAAGGCTGCAGATGTACGTAAGCCTGGAACACAAGTGGACGGGCGAAAAGGTCGGTCGGGTGTCGCAAAATAAATAAATCGAGGCGAGGGGAGAAAAAGGCCTCGCTCGCCTCGCGGCAAAGAAACGAGAATCTCGCCGCGTGTGTACACACACGCGGTCTCCGCGCGCGAGATTAACGGTCATTTCGCTCGGCCGTGTATTTTCGCGCGTACGCGCATTACGTGCAAGTGTCACCGGGCCGCGGCGAGCAAATCTCACGGGGGACATTGCCGGTGCGCGCGGCACTTTCGCTCGCATAATCGCCGCCGCCGCCGCTTCTCCTTCCCAATCGCGCGCGCGCGCACCCATTCGAAAGCTCATTTTTCCGCGCGCGCACGTTCCGCACGCCTCGCATTCAATCATCGGATTGATTGAAAGCGATTTCGTGCCGGGGACTTTCTCCCCGACGCCTGTAAGCTCTGCTTCGGTAATGCCGTAATAAACTCGGCTGCGAGGCACACATATACATGTACACACGCTGCTGTACACTTGCCGAGAGGATTCGTGTGGGTAAATTGCGTTAGGTGGTAGAGATGAGTGAGTGGAGCTTGTGGGTCTTTTGGTTTCTCGAAGCGAGCTAGTTTCGTGTATTTGTTGCGAAATTTTTGGAGGGAACACCTGCTCGGCTGGCGCGCACCCACGGCAGGCGTGATATTATACCCGAAGCTAAGTCGACCATTAAGGCATCTTGCTGAAATATAATATGCTATTATGTACCAAGGACAAAGTGTATACTCAGAAAATAATCTAGGAAAGTTTACTATATTTTTTGTAATTGCCATGATTTTCGAAAATTATAGTTTTTAGCACGGAGAAAAATTTTGCGTTGAAAATTACTATACAGTCTTTACTAAAGAGAACAAACTTAAAAAATCAAAAAATATAATTACGACACATTTTGCTAACAAAATATTTATCAAAAAATACAGTTTTGTTGATAAAATAAAATAAATCGTAGTTTGCTATGAAAAATCTGTACAAAAATCTCAATTGATTGGACTAATTTGTTTTCTGATTTTTCTGAAAATTTTAATCGTGATTCAAATATTGGTATCTGATAATTTTGTTCGTGATTCAAGTCTGTTCAAAACTTTCAAAAATCAATAATCAATTTTCCTGTATTACCTTTCTCACTGTAAAACATTAATAAGTCATTAGAAGTTTCGAGATTTTAAAAAAATCCGTTTAATTTAACTCCTTTTTTAAAAAATATCAAGCCATTTGTTTCCCCGCGAAAAAAATCCTACCGCACGAACAGCAGATAATATCAGAGAATGCAGTAGCAACAATGGAGCCAGTAGCTCGAATTGAATATCAACGAACCGAAAAAAAAAACTGTCCCCGGCTAATTGCCCGCCAACGATCCGAAGCCGCAGTAATTTTCTAATTTTAATTGCCATTCTAATTATCGCGATCGGCCGAACTCGGAGAAAAAAAAAAACTTCACCCAACCGCGGCAGGCCGTTTAATTGCGCGCTGGCGCAATAAAGTGCGCGCTCGCGTCTTAAATCTCGAAATGCGCAATGGGCACGCGAAGCGTAAGCCGCGCGCGGGATGAAAAGAGCCCGCGCCGGGGGATAAAAAGTATCGGAAAAGTTAACGAGCTTAGTATGCCGCGTTACCGTTATCACCGCGCCGGGGAGTAGGGGAGGCTCTTAAAGACTCGCGGGCGACAGCGCCGGCCTCCCTCCCTCCCCCGCGCCGTGGGATAGAGAGAGCCGCACGGGAGAAAATGTCTTTTGTTAGAAGAATGGTATCCCGCTGACCCCGGGCCGCATGGGCTCTCCCCGTCCTTTCAGCACGTGTTCCAGCCTAATGACACGGCGCTGCTATTCCCGACGAGGAGAAACTTTCGCGATTCCGAATGCGATCCGGTATCGCTCGATCGCGGCGAGTAGTGCAGCGAGCTTCCCTTACGAAAATCCGGCCGGTCTCGCAATGCGTTCGCCAAGCGGTTGAAATGTGGCGCGCGTCAACGAGTGTATGAGCAAATCCAATCTTAAAAGTGCATACAGTGAATTTCGAATGTTTAAAAAAGAACAGTACTTGTCACTCAATGCAGCGATTAACTTTTAAGGATAAAATGTTAAATTGATTAACAAATAGATAATAATTTATGTGTATAAACACAAGTTTTCTTAATTATTTATATACATTTCTATTTCAATTATTGCGTATAAATAAATTAGAAAAATTTTATGTTTATAAATAAATTACATTTATGTCTTTATCAATTCGATCTTCAAAATTAATTATTACGACGTTAAATCTTCAATTTTCTTTTTTAAGCATTTCAAATTTGCCGTGCACACTTTTAAGATTCTTAACAAAAATAACACGCTATCTAAATGCACCCTTAATTTTGAAAAGAGTTTTTTTTTAATGAATTTGATTGCCCTTAACGTTTTCCGCACGAAACACACAAGTCAGTCTGAATTTACATTCTTAACAAAAATAATGCGTTATCTAAATGCACCCTTAATTTTGAAGTTTTTATTAAATGAATTTTTTTTAAAGAAATTTTTACAGAAATTTTAAATGTTTAAAAAATTCCGCTTTGTATTAAAATATCTATTACGCCATTCTTAGCGCAGATATAAAAAAAACCATCAGAAAAGTACTTATGTGCTGCGCACGGCAACCGATAGAGAGCAATAAAATAAATTTTAAAAGCACGCATTTCAAAGTTAAACTATACTGTGGATTTGCTCGTATAAAGCTTTACATCGACTATTCGGCAGAACGGGAGCGAAGAAAAGGTGGATTTATTCGCAGCGCCGGCACCTCGCGCTCGGCGTGAATCAAGCTGACGTTTTTACGACGGCCCCCCGCGCGTCCTTTACGTAAAAGCTTTCTCGATATCGAAAACTTTCTCGCGGCAGCATATACGCACGGGAGGCGGGAAAGCCCGCTCGCCAATTTTTTTTTTTTTTCTTTAACCCTTTTGCTGCTTTACGAGCGACTCTTCTTAATGGCGTGTTGTGGCGAAAGCTGTCCGCAGCTTCGTACTTTTTTGTTTGTTTCGTCTTTCGAGCGACGGAAATCGAGCGTCGATCGAGAGGCGCGTCGGGTCACGCGCTACGCGGGGACACGCCGGAAGAGAGATGATGATTGCGGGCTCCGGGAAAATTGCGACGCGACGAAAGAAAGCCGGTAATGACGTCGCTTCTAATGCGGACGCGGCGAAAAGGTAATCGCGCTGATTGGTTTGCTACTGCACGCCTGACAATCGCCACGGAGATATCGAACTGTTTCGCTGGTAAATCATTACTGCGCTCGCTATAAAATCAGATTGTTAATGTGTTTTATAATTAGCCGCGCTTTTTTGCGGTTTTTTTATGTATTGCGTATTAAGCGGCCTTATGGTTTTAATTTCTCTCAAATGTAATAATTCAATTTGGTCTAACGATTTATATTTCCTCAAAATTTAATCTAAAGAGGCGTTACAAATAAAATAACAAAATCCATGAGAATACTTCAAATTCTTTCGATAAATTTCCTCAAAATTTTTTGATTATTTAAATTGAAATATTATCAATTCTTATCAAAACATTTTGAATATTGACGATAATTAATTGGATACTTAATCATTAACCACTTGCTGCGATATTTAGTCACTAACCAGTCAAATCGCCTTTTTAAATGATCCATAGCATCCTGCCTTCGTTCTATTACGATAGGCTTATCATCCCCTTTTTGCATAATAAAACAATGCAAATTATTAAATTTCGCACTCTGCCCTGTTGCGAAGATAAATCGAATGTAACGGAAATGACGAATCACTTTTTTTGTTGACAAGGTAACTTCACGGCTTATTTACCAGAAGACAAAGTTGTATTCTAAATTCTGTGCATAATTCATAACGCTTATTTTTGTTTGCGATGAAAACTGAAAAATGAATTAGGCCGCACTGTAATTTAAAGTAAAGCGAGCGATGAAAAAAAAGTTTCAACGCCTAAAAAAAAGACATATTACACTCTTGATGCTTATCAATTCCATATTTTTCGGCCTCAGAGTGGGCGATTTACACTGAAGGAAAATTGATGAGCCCCTATATACATACAATTACGAAGGCAAGCGGGGAGGAGTGGACGCAGCCATAATATATCTCATCGAATTTTGAAGCATTAAATGAGTTCTCAAGCGAATTACCATAGCGAGGAAATTGTTATTTTTTTTATGGACTCGGAGTTTCTTACACACGCATTTCCTTATGAATATTTAACGGCTGGATGACAGAGACGTTGTAAAAGTGCTCGGGAGATCCACGAAGGCTGGAGAGCACGCACACGGCCGCGCACGTAATCGCGCAGTCAATGGCAGACGGCTAGTTACAGAAGGGGCGGCGTGCACGTATAAGAGAGAGGTGCGTGCGCGCGAGAGACGAGCGACTCGTCAGAGAGATCGCGGAATAGGATAGTAAACGCGATATTATACGTGGGACTCGCGGTCGTTTGCACCGAGCGTATGTCGCCCGGCAGCGCGCGCTTACGGGTACAGTTCGCCGTGCGAGCGCTTATTACCCGGCCGTTTAATGCCTCGTAAGATCACACTAAAGCCGCTTGATAAATTCCTCGAGTGACGCGCGCCTACCTCGCTTTTCAGGCACCTACGCGTATCCGCCGCGACCTCCTCCGTACGAGCTCTTGTACTGCCCGCCGATTTTACATGATAATGCTGAATAATCAAGGGAGTCGCTTCCGAGTGCTTTTATTTCGCTCGAGTGCCCCGGTCGAAGCGACTTCGGCGTTTTTTTCAAAGTGGGCGCGGGAAACTTTTCAAGAAAAACACGCCGATTCTTGCGAATCCAAGCAACGGCGAAATTGCAATGAGAAAAATGTCAAATACTAATTTTACTGTACACCCCAGTAAACCAGAATATAGGAGTTAGTCGCCAGAATTATGGTATCTGTTGTTATTTTCTTATTAAGTTTCTAGAATTTTTAGTAGACAGTACTAGAAATTCTCTATATTTTATAGAGATTTTTAATTTTTAATAATAAAAAAGTATAGTAAATTTTATCATATAGATTAATTTATGATTTTTTGCGTTAGTTATTTTATATGAACACAAAATAATACTAAATAAGAAGCAAATTTTACTATAAATAGGGTGAAAATAACTAAAATGTTACTAACGTTTCTTATTTATATACTATAACTTCTATAGTGTACGTCTTATATTATTACAAAACCTAGTAATTTTCTGCTAATTTCAGTAATAGTTTTTTTTCAGTGTATATATTACAATCGTGTTCATTATTTATTTTAATTTTTATTACACTTACTAAAATGGTCGTGATTATAATTTTTTTAAATTTTGAGATAATCCCATTCAATTACATCTACATATTTCTACTCATTTGCTTTATGCAGTTAATCAAAATAAACAAAAAAGTATAAAATAAAAATTAAAAGAAAATTGAAATTTGTATAATATCACTGAAATGTTCGATTCCTAATTCATATTTTATCCATAAGACAGCTTTTAGGTCGTGAACATTACGAAATATTTTATCATGCCAAACTCTGAAAATGTAGAAGTGTGAAAAACCACTCGATTCGAGTAAAAACTGAGCAAATCAAACTTCAAGTGACTCAGTTTTTTCCAAAAAGTAGAAATTTTTAAATATTAATTTTTTAATTCTTCTACTTTATGCAAGAAATATAAAGAAAAACATAATTCTACTAGAAAATCCAGTAACTTTCGGGTAAATTCCCCCCAAGTTTTTTCTCAGTGTATAGAACGTCGGGCGCTTCTTTCCTTCTTCTTTTTTTTTTGCAGCGAATGATACAGCTGAATACGAGGTGCAAAAAAGTTTCGCTCCGTACAATTACCCGATGAACATTGTCATTAGTCCGGGCGAGTTCACTTAGCGAACACGGGTAGGCGCGGGGTCATATTTTATTGTAAACTCCTCGTCCGCGTAAGGAAATACACACAAGAACGCCACAACTCGTTATTCATTTTTTCCGCGCCGAGGCGAGTAAGTACTCTCGGGGCTGCGCGCGCGCACACGTATATATACCACTCTGGTCGCCACTGCAAGAACCGCGCGCGCGCGAGAATAAAAACAGACCGATTGAAAGGGGCAAAAAACGCATAATGGCATACAGACGAAATTGCCGCGGTCATTTCCTCCATACAAAAGCAAAGGCATCTTATACACGAAATGTCAGGTAGTAGTTAAGGCCCGCATTACGAGCATTTCTTTGTAGCGCCTTACGGTATATATAACCAGCGCCCGAGCAGCCTCCCCCCCTCCCCCCCCCCCTCCTGTACTGGGCGCAGGCTTTTCTAGTCCGAGCCTCTCGCCACTTCCCCTCGTGCGCCAATGCAAATCCGCGCCTCGAGAAAAAGCGACCCTTTTTCCGCAAATCCGATTGTACCCGCTTTTGAGGCCAAGTGCACGGCATGCACACCTCTGCGCCGCGATTTTGTGGTGAAAGTACGTAATCGATTCACCTGCTGTACTCCACTTCTCTCTTTTTTTTTTTTTGTTACCTCGCGGTTCCTTCCTCAAGGGTAAACTAACTGCAACGTATGGCGGAGATAATGGATACGTGCCTATTGATACGGGCGAAATATAGAAAGTTCGAATTGCGACGGATGAAAATATCGCCCGTAAGAGTGCGATGCGCGGAGAGCAGGTTGTGTGTGTGTTTTTTTTTATTCCCTACTCGGCGAACACGGGCCCAGTGAGCATGAAACGGTTTAATTGAACGAAGGGAATTTATATTCCTGGAATGTTAATGTTCCATTCATGAGATTCTCCCCCTTTTCTCTCTATCTCGCTCTCACGAACACTTAGGGATCGGGGCTATTTACGCATCTAAATTCCATTAGGCTCGCCGGTAAATTTCGAAATAGCCGGCATATGTGATGAAAAAATGTGTATTTTGGATCGAGTACAATACTCAATATAGTTTCGCGGAGTATGTCGATCCCTGTTTGTTACGACCTTCCGTTGTAAGATGAGCGTAAGAAAGATTCAAAGATAGAGAATTTATCGAAAATGTACTTCATTATTATGATACTAATATTTGGTAGTGTATGTCAAACATGTAGTTATGAAATTAGAATTTTTTTCAATAAATAAATCGACGTAAAAATCTAAAGTGTAGACAATGTGTGGGAAACG
This sequence comes from Eurytoma californica, assembly GCA_035586675.1. Lineage (NCBI taxonomy): Eukaryota > Metazoa > Arthropoda > Insecta > Hymenoptera > Eurytomidae > Eurytoma > Eurytoma californica. The sequence continues at coordinate 465,350 of JAXIUT010000025.1, forward strand.
CGATAAAATATAAATCGCGCAGTGTTGATAATTTACAATACACTTTATTACTTTTTTCAAACTCTACTGAAATCGTAAGTAGTAAAATAATGTGATTGATAAGCGTTTGTACTTGTACCAACGTATTACTAAAAAAAAATACATAAATTATGATAAAGAAGTAGGTAACAGGTATCTTGAAACTTTTGACATAAATGATAAATAATAATTAATGTCCTCGTTAAAATAATTAAAATAGAATTTCAATTTTTTTTTTAAATAATATTTTATCTTCACATCTAATATATGTAAAATTTAAAGAATTTACTTACTTTGTTGAAAATGTTTAATTAAATAAAATTGAATAATAAAAAAAATATCACTTTTACTTATTGGATATAATAATTTACGAATGGAAAATATATCCAAATAAAAATAACAAAGTATTTAACTCATAATTCAAATACCAGCCGATTTAAATATTATTATCAATTTTGAATCGTTTTCACGTTTTCTTAGAATGAGGTGAGTACCCACTGTCATACTCCTCGTCGCGAATTTAGATTTGCCACATATAAGAACCTATGCTTACAAAAAAGGCCCATACGAAAGATACCACTTAGAAACGAGAATAAAAAGGAGTATCAGCCTAAGATCGGATCAGCAGTGTCTCAGCTAGGATATAATGGTGCAGCGGCAGCGGCCGAACTAATTAATATCCATGACAAGTAGGTGCATTGCGTATGATCTAAGCCGGCATGATTATCGCTGATTAATTACAGGCCGCGCGATCATTAATTCAGCCGGCCGGTATACCCGGCGACGGTGGAAAACAATACCGGAAATTGCGGATCGAAAGAATGGCGCGTTATAACGGCCGGTGAGAGCGCATAGCGCACGGTACACAGAAGGAGGGGGTCCCTCTCTCAAAGTATTTATTGCGCCGGGCGGCGAGTGTCACGGGCGACTTTCCGAGAATCATTGCCATACCGGCTGCTTAGAATCGCGCGCGCGCGGGATTCCCCGGGAAACAATGGGGGGATTTTTCGCGCACACACACACATCGCGGTCCGAAAGAGAGGAGAGAGAGAGAGAGCCAGGGGGAGAGATCGAGTTAGCGCGGGAAAAGAGTAATGTGGCAATTTCGCGCGCGGCGGACTCTCGAGTGGCAGAAACCCGTTTCCACGGGGGGAGGCGGCTGCCGCCGCGAACGAGACGCGCGCGCGCGCCCCGTAGATTTGACTTACGAGAGATGAGAGGATGAGAAGGTCGAGGAGCTGCCTCCTGCCTGCCCGGCGCGCATACACACCGGCGGTAGGAGGAGATGGGAAAAAGAAAGGGGGAGGCCGATAAGGCGGACGGGCCGGAGCCGAAAGAGAGGCGCGCGCAAAAAAGGAGATAGGCAACCGCGGGCCCGACAGAGGAATCGAAAACGAAGGGGTGGAGCTGAGGCCAAGCGCGGGGTAAAATGAGAATCGCGAGTGGGGCCCCGCGCGGCGCGCACCGGCTCGCGCAGAACAAAAAAATACCAAATTAACGTGATTATAGTCATTACAATAATAATTATAAATCAGTCTTCAATTAGGCTGCGAAAATTACCTTCGTATAGCGGCTTGGCCGCTCGCAAAAAGTTCAACTATTGAAATAAGCTTAACGAACGAGCCGAATTAAAAAAGACGCTTGAGTCTGTTTTGGCACTATTGCTTTCTCGTATAGAGTTCACTACAAGAGATGCCCGTAACGGAAATTTTATCGAAAAATTATGCTTCAGCGTTTCGAAGATTTACAAAAATTAAAAAAGGACCTAAATAAGGTGCACAATATTTTAAATCGTTGAAAATCACATAAAATTCAGTTTTAGATAAACCTCAAATGTTACGGAAAATAATTATTTTTCAAATACTTAAATTTATCTAAAATAAATAAATAAATTTATTTAGTAAATTTGTCTAAAATGAAAAATATACCTGATTCGTAAAAGCTCTTGAAAATTTCGGTCAGTCTTACGTTTATTTATTCACACTTGTATATAAAATTTAAAGTTAATTCGTAGCGTTATGTCAAAGTAGTTATACAGGTGAATAACATATGCATAGATATGCGTATGTATGTACCTACGCTATGTACGTACATCCACGCATGTACAGAGATTTTTTCAAACGGTCTTTTTTGGACTTTTTGCGCAAGTATAACATATTATTTGCACTTCTAAACCAGAATAAAAATATTTTAGAGAAACGAGGTTTTTTATTTTAATTTGCGATACTAGTTTTTTTGTTTTAATCTAAGTCGATTGAATACTTATCTCCTACATTCATTGACATTTCCGTTTAATTCATAAAAATCGTTTTGATCGTTGCATTATACAGAAAATTGTAGTCGGAAATGCATGGTCGTTGAGGATATTATGAATTATAGGATGCGATGTAAAAAATGACCATATAAAATAATAGCAATTCATTATACGGACTTACATAATGTTCGTGAAAAAAAAATGAAAGGTAGAAATGAAAAATGGGATTCGACAACCTGTCGGTATATTTCTATAAGGATACTATCATTTTAAAATCTCAGTCACACTTTTCAACGCTGCATTTTTAAAATTTTTAAACCGACCGCAAGATCCGCGTATCACCTTGCCTATACGAGACATACGATAAATCAACATCGAAAAATGCATCTCGATTCGTACAGAACGCGCGCAAAGCGCAACATTCGCCTTTTTATTCATCGCAAACTAGAAATTTCGCGTTTAATTTATTCAGGAAAAAAAGTGTAACAATGCCCGTACACGTGCCGGCCAGTGGCAATAATTACCAACAATCTCCGCGCCTCGGCTGTACGGCCGACTATTCAAGCATGCCCGGCGACTCACTGCACCGGTGCACTTGTGCAACGGCGAGCCAGCCTCGATTTTTGCATATTTTTCCCGCGAACGCGCTCGCCTTCCTTTATTTTTTCCCCCTTTTTTTAAACAGGCGATTCGGCAAATGTAAATTGTGCGAACTCGTATTCCGCCCACGTCGGGCGCGCTAAATGTTACTGAACTCCGGGGGGAAATAAATCGATCCGAGAGATCTAATGCGCATTCTTCGGGAATGCTCGCGCGCGCGCGTTGCGTCACTCGCGAGTGACCCTTTCCCTTCTCACATTAGCATTTCTTTGAGTGACAGAATAATGAATGCTTGAATTCTCAGGCTACAATGATGAAGATTTTTTTTTCGGATTCAATAATGAACTGAAAACGCTGGTTAATCTTCACTGGTGAAAAATATCGCGGCGAACGAATTTGTTTTTCGAAAGATCTGACTGTACAATGAACGTGGAAAATTCATGTGTTCGCGTATTTTTATGAAAATAAAAATGTAAATTAAAATACGGTAATAAAAAGTGAACTATTCGTTTGCTGTTTTAATTGCAACTTAACAAAACCGAGTATAATGAAAATTTTAGTTTCAAGTATTTCAGAAGAATTTACTAATTACCGGAAAAGTGATAAATCGGAGCTATAAATTTTCTTGGATATCACACTTTTATACAGCAATTATAATTTTATTTCTACACGTTTTACTCGTGAATTAATAAAATTAAAAAAATTTTAAAGTTTAAAACTTGCGTAAGAAATATTTTTTTACGACACATTGTGTTTAATTTTTAGAGAAGAAAATGTTTCTTACTTCAATTATAATTTTACGTTCATTTAAAAAGTATCTTTTGATCTAATTATTTCGTACTTTTAAACAAACTTAAGAAAATCCCACTTTTATAATACAGTAGTAATTTGAAAACAGAATAAAGAAGCTAATTTAAATCCTTATTACGGTTCTTTTATTATCGTTCAAATTCCTTCATTAAATTAGCCTAACTAAACGAGCGAATTAAAAATTAAGTAGAACTTATCGATAGCAATCCTACACCATCTAACTGTAAGTGCACTTAGAAACATACTCTATTAAAAATTGCACTAGTCAATTTTAATCTCCTCGTACACTGACATTTTTGGAAAAATTACAGTTTTTTCTTGTAAAATTTAATATAGTTTCTTTCAAAATTTATTGAAAATTTAACAAATTTTACTACAGCTTTAGTAAATGTATAAACTATTTCGATTTTTCGTTTTTATCTCTGTGTAATCAGTTAAATTACATTATTATGCTTTTTGTACTCTACTTGATTAAACATTATTAAAAAACTATTGTAGAGATTACCAGCAAGTTATTACCCTTATAAAAATAAACTACTGTAAGAACTACTGCAAACTACTAAAAACTTCTGATGAACTTGATTCTTACTTATTTAATAGTTTTGTCAGTAGTTTATTTTCGTAAGGGTAGTTTCTTTATTCTTGTAAAATTTCATAAATAAGTTATAAGTTATAGAGAACATTATAGTTAAATTTTTAATTATTTCCAACATTAGTAAATTTTCAAAAAAACTGCACATATTAACTCTTCTAACAATATCAGTCTATGAGAGCATTAAAATTGACTACTGCAATTTTAATTATAGATTTTATCTCCTAAAACAGAATACTAAAAACTAGCTAACCACACAATCGACTTAAAGAAGAAGAAATTACCTTAATAAAGCAGCGTCCGAGCGGCAGGTCCTCCGGAACGGTGACATTGTAGAGCGGCTTCTCGAAGATGGGCTCGTTGTCGTTGACGTCGTGCACTGTCACTCTAACCGTCGCACTACTGCTGAGGGGCGGCCTGCCGTCGTCGCTGGCCACGACGACGAGCATCGGCGCCGGGTCCGCCTCGCAATCCACGTGGGCCACCGTGGCGATCAGGCCGGACTCCGGGTCGATCGCGAACCACGTCGAGTTCGCCAGGGAGTACCTGATCCTGGCGTTCGGCCCCTCGTCCGCGTCCTCCGCGCTCACCCTGAGCACCGAGGTGCCGGGCTCCGAGGCCTCCAGCAGGTGCGCCTCGTACCTCTCCCTGGCGAACCTCGGCGCGTTGTCGTTCACGTCCGTCACCTGCAGCCTGAACGACCTCACGGCCCTCAGCGGCGGGGTACCCGCGTCCGTCGCCTCCACCGACAGCTCGTAGGCCGGCCTCTCCTCCCTGTCCAGCGGCCGCTCCACCACCACCAGGTAGATGATGTTGTCCCGGGTGGCCAGGCCGAAGTGGCCCTCGCCGCCGCTCAGACTGACCGTCGCGTTGGCGTACTCCGTCCTGGAGTCCGGGTCGCTGACGGAGATGCGCGCGACGAACTCGCCCGGCTGGGCGCTCTCGCTGATCTTGGGCGTCGCGTCGTCCGACAGGAAGATCACCGTAATCGCCGGCTGGTTGTCGTTCACGTCGCTCACGCGCACCGACACGAAGGCGCTCGCCTCCAGGGGCTGGGCGCCCCGGTCCCGCGCCACGATCACCAGCTCGTGGCGCTCGCGCGACTCGAAGTCCAGCGCCTTGTTCACGTAGACGACGCCGGTCTCCGGGTCGATGCGGAACATCTCCTCGCGGTCGGACTGCCGCCGGTTGATGGAGTACTCGATGAGCGCGTTCTCCCCGGCGTCGGCGTCGCTGGCGTTGACCGCGAGCACGGCGGTGCCGACGGTCGCGTTCTCCGGCACACTGGCGGCGTACCTGCTCTGCTGGAACACCGGCGGGTTGTCGTTCACGTCCTGTACGGTCACGTTGACCCGCAGCCGCGAGCGCAGCGGTGGCGAACCCCCGTCCAGCGCTTCGATCACCAGCTGATAATTGGCGCGAGCTTCTCGATCCAGCGCCACGCTGTTCTGAAGGTCGAGGTAGAGGACACCGTCGCGGCCTCGGTGCGACACCAGCCGGAATGCATCCCCGTGATTGCCGGAGACGATCTCGTAGCGCTGCGTGCTGTACTGACCCAGGTCGGGGTCCTTCGCCGGGGGCAGCGCGCGCTTCGAGTCTCTGGGCGAATTCTCCGGGAACTCGACGTCCACCCTCTCGACCGGGAAGCTGGGCGCGTTGTCGTTCTCGTCCAGCACCTTCACCACGACCCGCACGTTCTGAGGCAGAGCCACCAGGCTGTAGGACGGTCGGCTCTCCCGGTCCAGTGGTACCCTAGTGCGTATCTCGCCGGTGGCCTGCTCGACGATGAGGTCCGAGTCGACGGCGGAGCCCGGCACCGGTACGATCAGGTAGGGCGGGCTGTCGGCGTCGATGAAGCCGACCCTAGTGCCCGGCGGCGCGTTCTCCGACACCTCGAGGTAGCGCACGTGCTCGCACCGTACGGCCGCCAGCGCCGCCGCCAGGAGCACCAGGCTCCAGCGTGCCCAGAGCATCCTGCCACCGCTATTATCTCGATGCCGGCATGATAAGCTTCCTCTTCCCCCGGCCCGCTCTTCCCTCGCTTATATGGCACTCGCGAACGCACTGGTCTCTCTCTCTCTGTTCCGAGGGGGTTGTGCTCACTCGGCCAGGATCATCGCGACCTCGCACTGCACTACGTATATACGCGACAAAACACTGGGATGCGATTCACTTGTACTGGTTCACCTCACCGATGTCCGGCCGATTTTTCGCCGGGCAGCTTTTTACGCGCGCGAGTTTCCCGACGAGAGGCCAGATGACATTCCACCACAGCGACGATAAAGCCGCGTACGTGTGCGCGCGCGCGAGAGGACGATCGCGGGCTGCTCCGCTCTTCGCGTGTGTACGCGCTATACTATCTGCTGCGCTCTCTTCTGCTGCCGAGCTGCTGCTCCGTTGCTTTCTTTCTCGCTTCCATCTAGCTGCCGCGGTTTGTGTATGCACTTTTCATCTCGCTCCGATTTAGCCGAGCGCGTACGAGCACTTTGTCTCGGAGCTATCTGCGCGCGACAGCCGATTTCCAGGCGAAAATCGATCTTGTTCCTTAGAAAAAATATATATCGTAAGAATGTCACTGGTTCACTGATGATACGCGTTAAAAAAACGAACGAAGTAGTTTAAAAAAAAAAAAATGATTTTTATCTTCGAAGTGTATAAGACGACGGAGCGCGGCGCAGGGCCCGCAGCAGACACTGTGTTCTCCAGCGATAAAACGGGGACTGCTCGCGCACCGCCACCGTAGGACAACACACTGCACTCGGAGAAAACTGGCGGCAGTGCGAAACCGTGAGGGGCTGCGCGCGTTAATTGTATCCTACTGGCGCGACTAGTAGCGGTGCGTCCAGAACGGGTGTCTCGGTGTGGGAGAGAGAAGGAGCGAGCGGGGCCCCAACGAGCGCGTCGTCCGTACCGCGCGGCTTCGAGGTTAGGCATGCACTGACATGGCGGCACCTGCGCTGCCTACCCTTCCCCTCGCGAGTCGCTCGGTCAAGGGGCCCCGCTGGACCCGGCGCGGCGGCCATCTTGGAGAGGGGATTCTGGGCCCCGCGCGCCGCTCCGCAAAGCCGGCGCTCACTTGCTCGCCAGCCCCGGCTCGGGCTCGGGCTCTGGTATTCAGGGAGAGAGACGGAGGAACGGGGCCCGAAGTATACCAAAGCAGTTCCTCTCTCTCTCTCACCCGCGGAACGGCGGCGGCAGGCCCAGCGGTACTGGGGGCCTGCATCTTATACCTCGGGACGTTGTGCAACTAATTCGTTACGTGGACGACCGTTTTGCAGTTTGCAAACATTGCTTTTTGTACACTTGTTAAAGAAAGAGTGGGGGAACTCGTTTTTTATGTTTCAGGGTGAAATGGGAGATTATAGAGTATTGCTATCATCAGTCATATAATGATATTTAAAGATAAGAGAATTGTAATATGTAAAAGGTAAAAATATAAAAATGTAAATATGCGATCTTAGATATAAGCTGCGGGGGAGGCACGGGATCGGCGTGCAAGGGAAATGTACGTAAAAAGATTATAAAAATCTGTAAATGAGAGAAATAAACAGTTTAATAATAAAAAAAATAGAGTATTGCTATCTACTGTTATCTAATTTTACGGATATCAAGAATTGCTCTATTCAATGAATTGATTATTATAAGAATAGACGATAGGAAAAATTCACTTGGACTAATTAAGATGTTTTTCGGTGCAAAATATATTTACTTAATTCTTTCTATAAGAAAGTGAGTATTAATATTGCAAATTGACTCATGTACATAACAAATCATATGTACATAGATGTACGGTTTTTCTGCTACAAAATTGTATTACGCAAGCAACGGGATAAAAACGATAATTACGTTTTTTCGAAAGATGGGCAAAACTGAAAATCGTGTATAAAGCTATTTATAGTCGTAATATTTTATTTTCAGTACCAGTTTATTTATCGTTATTCTTGATAAAGATTTACTAAGATTTATTTTCGTTATCAGTAATGTATATCTGACTAGTTTGAAATTCTTTGATCTTTTCGAATTCTCACACTGAACCATTTTATTTACTCCTTTTCTAAGAAAGTAACTGTACAGGTTCACTGATTTTTTTTTCAAAATGATTTATAAAATTTCTGGTGTAGGTAGGGAGGCTTGTCCAGTATTGCCAATCACACAACGTTTTCAGTTAGCTGTTTCTCAAATCTATAAAAAGCAAAATTTGAAAAATTTTCTCATAAAAATACTCTCTTTCAAGTGTAATATTTTATTTTTATGAACATCGGCATTTTACGTTCACTGAACGGTTTTCATAGTAAAAAATTCTTTAAAGGAGTCGTCATGAAATGCGCACTTTAGCTATTTCCTTACGAAAATAAACTACTGGACTAGATCTACGGCAACATTTCTAAAAGCTACTATAAAAACTACTGATGAACTACTTGATTCTAGTTGTAAATTGGCAACTAATGTCCAACTAATGATTAGATTTACAAGTGATTTATCAGTACTTTAGGCAGTAGTTTTGTAAATAGTTTTTCAGTAGTTTATTTTCCTAAGGGTTATATATACACTTTAGCTAATAAATGCAGAACAGGATTAATAATATATAGTATATTACATATCTAGGGAGGTAAAATAAGAATTGTCTCAGATCGCATGTAAATTGTCACCCGAGGCGAAGC
>JAXIUT010000025.1:474384-493066 GCA_035586675.1 Eurytoma californica
CAAAGCAGAAGATACGAAGTTCTACACCGGATGGAACCTGCAGGATCGTGCCTATATGGGGGGAGAGAACCTATCAGACTTGTTATTCCCCCACCGCCATTTTCTGTACGCCCGGCGGTCCGCGGGTCGCCGGTGCCCATGAATCATGGGCCATGATGCGAAAAGACAAGATATATATATAAAAGGATCCCCGAGCAGTGATCGAGTTCAGCTGCGTCTCAATATTTGTACTTTTTTAATTGAAAAATATACGTATTGTATCGACTATAAGTAACTGACTATCGCGCGTGTGTATAGTCACGACATGCTTAGGTATGTATATATTTGCATTCAAAGCTTGTACCATATATCTGTATATACGATCGTCGGTTGAGATAATTATAATAAGCCTTACCAGTCCTTATATCCGTTATTTTATGTAACTGCGGCAGTAATGTAGGCACCTTTACTCAAAAAACATTTAATACAATTAATTAAACAAGTTAATTTGGCAGCCTAAATCCGCGAGTTTTCTGCCGCGATGTTCTTTGTTCAACGGTCGCCGTTCGAATACCGCTCCCTCCCTTGGATGGGATCATCACTATAAAGCCAGCTATTACCAGTCCTTACCCGTTTTATTGAAGTACATCGGCAATTTAACCACCTTTATTCAACAAATATTGCTCAGACAAGTTAATTTTTATTAGCCTAAATCCGCGTGTCTCCTCCCGCGATGTTCTTTGTTCAACGGTCGCCGCTCGAATGCCTTCCATCCCTTCGAAATCCGACTTGAGTTAACTTTTGGAAATGACTTTTAATAATTCTCATGACCTACATATCACTTTTATAGCCTTTTTAAGCGCATTAATTATTGAAATATGTTAAATAATTATTTACTTTATAAAATCACGAGAAATTAAAGCATTGCAGTCGTATCTGCACCTATGCGGCGCCCATTGGGTGACTATATGAATGTCTAAAAGTACGTTAAGTGCTATACTCACTTAATAAAAGCTCAAATTCTTGGCATATTCTATCCCTGGTGACTTAAATACACGTACATTACTTAATTCAGGCAAGATTTACTAATAAAAAGGTACATTCTTTGCTTTATCTGCAAGCTTCATAGATACCCTACTCTTCCCTCGGTCGCCGCTTGGCTAATATGACTATATGCCAAGATTATATACCTATATGTCGGTTCTCTCAACCTTTTTTCCGATCGATATCGACGACTAACAAAATTCTCAGAATTAACATTTTGAGAATATTGTATTTCGCACTACCAAGTCTTAATTATTGTTGTTTATTGAAATATAATTATGTCGAATAATTAAATATGGCGAAATATTTCAGAATACCACGGCGTATAACTAATAATCATTCTTCATTAGGTATATGATGTGGTACTTTTACTTTATACTCAACAAAGGCTGCGTACATACATTGATGGTACAAATATATCAGGTACGTTAATAATGCTTGCATAGTATATTAATTTAAGCTCTTACCTGAAACAAGTGTAATTAATTTTCAAAGCCACAAACTGCGAGTCTGATCCTCTGCGATCTTACCCCTTCAACGGTTACTACTTGAATACCTTCGCAGCTTTCTCCGTTGTTCTTTGATGTCACCTGCACAGAGAGACGAGTAGAGCTCGCAGATTGCAAAGTACGTATGCCTACTACTAAATTGTCATTATATCGTGATTATTATTTTATATTAATCGTTTTTAGATAATTTAATTACAATACATTCTATTTATATTTATTACTGTTTATCAAAATGTATTGAATAATTACGTTAAATAAATACACGAAATAGCGTCTATTGCAAAAAGGAATTTATTTATCAAAGCAAAACCGTTGTATAACTTAATAACTTAATTGTAAATGAAACTTATAGGGGAATTGAGTAGTTTACAAAATAAGAATGATATAACTTTATAAATGTAGAAGATGGTCATATTTTCGTTAAAATTATAAAAATAATTTTTCTATTTTAACATTCTTTTTGTATCAGTTTTTGATCATTTGACAAAAATATAAATCTGGAAGCACAGATACCAGCAGTCGCAAGAAAAGTTTTGGTAATTTTATGAACGTAAATGCTTATCTCTTATTCCTCCCATGTGACTCAACCCTAAGTCCCTTCTGGCCCAATTTCCTACGTGAACCATGGTATAATAGTGACCATTCTATGGTATCACCACTATACTAGGTATCACTTTCATTAGACTTATGAAATTTTTTGAAAATATAGAAATAAAAGTAAGACTTATATAATTAAAAAATTTATTCATTACTTTTATAGAAACAAATATTTTAATAGTGGATGAAAATAAAATAAAAATGTGGGAAATTAAAATTTTTACATTAAATAGGTAACTTTTATTAGAAATATACAGTATATATTTTTATGTTCTTTATACAAATCTAGAAAAGTTACTCGCAACACAAATTGACTGACTTATAACACTTGAGTAAACTTTTAAAATCACTTTGACTCAACTTGCATCAGGCTCCCTCTTACCAAGACACAAATTTTTTAATCTACTTATTTAAATGTACAATATTCTAGAATATTAAAACCAAAATCTAATGAGAATCTTTTACATAGAAATTGAATTGATTTAAAACGAGAATTGCAATGTGACGTGATACAGTTTTAAACAGCTGATCTAATTTCAATAATTTAGTTCATAGCTTATGTCAAAATCGCTTTTGACTTCAATTAAAATTTATCAATGTAAATTACTTTCAAAAATAAATTTACCTAATTGAAATTATACATACAATTAATATATAATATATGCAGTAATAATTCTATTGAATCAGAATATAAATACTGTGCATAAATAGCAATTTTCATTTTGTAAGTGTCAATTAATAAATCGATACTTTACATAATATAAGAGAAGTAAAAATAACTGTACAAATATTTTAAACGTAGTATAAAATACAACTGAAATAATTTTCTGATTTGTAAAGCTTCAACTTTGCAATCATAAAATTCTGCAATCTGTTGCGTGTGTTCGCGAAATTTAAAAACAATTTTTTAGTAAAATGATTTTTTTCAGCTATATATGAGCCATGATGTATAAACTAAAATAGTTAAATTATAGAGAGTATGTTTCACAAGTATGATAAATTTAAACTACGTTCAAATGACACTTCATTATTTCCTAGTTTCACATTGCCACCTTCGTCAGTATTAATTGAAGTATTACTTTCTCCATTTATATTATTACTTCCATTGCTTGAGTCTTCGTCTTCTGGATCGCTTAATACCAAGGGTTTATTCAACGGCTTAAGTCCAATAATGACTCTAACATTATCGGGTAGTTGTGGTGCTACTGCCAGCAATTGATGATAAATACCTTCAGCTTTAGAAAGAGTCCACGGTAGTTCAATGTGCAATGATAAATCGTTGATGTGCTATTGAAAACAGAAAAAAAAGTAAAAATTAGATTTGATATTTTTGTATTAGTGATAAATGGTTAAATATTTAAAAATTAATTACTTTTAGAATTTCTGTAAAACCATATCGATTTTCCATGAGATTCGACTTCTCTGTGTCCAAAATTGCTGCACAAAATAATAAATGGAAATTTGGACAGGGTAAATCAGTCCAAAGTATTTCCCATAGTTTCATAATGTCTACAGTGTTGAATTCTCTTTTAAATAATACCAAAAGCCAACGGAAACAAAAGAACATGTTGCCTGATTCATGTCTGTCCAAATATTGAGCCAATTGAGACTCTGTGATCAACAAAATATTGTGAAGATGACACAGTTGTGCTTTCATTCCAGCCTGATCCATTTCAAAGTTCGTACTCTAAATTTAAAACAAATTAAAATTATAGTAAATTATTAATATTATTTAGCATTAATTAATTTTAATTTTATGAACAGATAAAAAAACTTACAACTTTATCCATAAAACCAACAAAACACCAAAATGCATCAACTTCATTATCCATGAGGCACAGTATTGGGCTAAGTAAATCACTCATGCCTTGTACGTACCCCAAATCAAAATTGTACATCACATATGTCATAAGAATGTCATAAAGCTGTGCTAAATGAGGATTATTGTCACCAGAATAATAAGCATGAGTTCTGTCAGTCCTGTTTACGTCTTTTTCTAAAAAAATAAAAAATATTATGTTTTTGTATTCTTTAGGTACTTCAATGTTCCAAATAATTTAGTTTTAACTATTACCTATTAAACTCTTTCTATCACGGTAATCTGAAAATCTATTTTCTTGAGCAAGTGTCATAGACTTCCATTGCAATTTCATAGTAAAATATTCATCAGTCTTCTTTTTTCTCAATTCTACTCTTTCTATATTCGTTGAATTCCATGGATAATAATTCAATAAAAATTTCCAAACCTCATATCTCAATGAAGGTGAGATTCCCTATAATTAAATAAAATTAATTAATTAAATTTTATTTTTGATAAATCATTACCAAAACTCATTCACATAAATATTTATTTACTGACCCCTCTAAATATTATTTCCTTTATAGCTTCAGGATTTGTAACTCTACCTTCTGGATCTTTGCATTTATCCCACTGTTCTTGTGTTAGAGGGGAACCTAAACCACAAGAAATATTGTAAATTAAGCTGTACAGTTTAAAAAAAAAAAATTTTAAATTGATAGATCATAAAACTTACCTCTTGGACATGGGGGTCTAGGTGGTAATAATATTCCTGAGTCACCAATCACTTCGTATTCTTCACCAGATCCCACAGAAACTGGTGGTTGAGGAACATTTACTGTCAGAGACCGATTTAAAAGGTCGGCTACTGCTTCTTCAACTGGACGTTTTACTGGTTCTTTGTATACTGTAAAACAAACATTTTCTAGTTCTATGATCAAATCTTTTATCAGAAAAATATAAATATAAACACAAAGCTAATACTTACACCACACATCAGTTAATTTACTAAAGGCTTCCATTGTTGTTTCGTAGGGATGGTTATGTAAGTTTTTAACAAACTTCCACACATAGTCTGATGTGTTCTCTTGGAATATATCCAATTCGGCGAAGGACTTATTTATAACAGTACTAACCTCATCAAAAACGAGATACAAATATTTGTCTTTCTTTGATTTAACAAACTTTATAAAACCCTTAAGAGAATTTAAAAAACTTTCAGCATTTAGCAATTGAAAGAAGGCTACATAGGTTGTGCCATCTTTTTGCATAAGTATTAATTGTTGGCCACCCTGATGGACACGAATTGACTTCAGTTCTGAAAACAATATTCTAACCGTCCTTCGCCCTAGTGAATCAGGGCCCTCCGACAATGATCTTGCTCTACTGGTGTGTGTATTAACGAGTGACCATTCTGGATCCTGATCTTGGTTTTCTGATACAACCGATACTTCTAGAGGCTTCCATTCGATACATTTTCCAAAATTCTAAACAAATTTATCAACATTTTTTAATTTCTATAAATTATGAAATATTGGCATGAAATAAAAAAAATATTTACGTATTCAACAATATTAAGTGTCCCTGAGCTGTGAACTTCATCGTCTCGAGTATTTGCTCCACGTAACACAACCCCAGTGTGGATGCAGAGATCCTGCGATAAAAAAAATGCATTAGCTTTTTTCATTCATCTCTGCAATAAAACTTGAGTGCGGATTAACATTACAATAGCTCAGTTGATTTAAAAAAATTCTAAAGCATTGTAAATAAACAGCTGACGGTAGAAGCGCTCAAAAAGTGCTCCAAAATGCACGAAAAGTAATTGTTTGCACCAACAACAATGAAAACATAACCTCGAAACAAAGAGAACAGTTTGTCAGTGAAACAAAGGCTCCTGTTGTTCTGTAAAAGCAGTTCGCGATTAGTGGAACTGCTCGAACGAACGGCGAGTTTTGCGATAGCGCGATATCCGCGACGCAAATCTCGGCGCTGTTGACATACATCACATGTGGGCGGGTGTTTTGTGTATACGCGTCAGCCTTTCCCAGCCAAGCTTCTCGCCTTTTCGTAGGGTAAATAAGGCACGAGGGACCGAAGAAAGTCAACTGTTATTGTTACCTTTCCCTGCTCCGCGGGTTCGAACATCTCGGAGTTTCACCACTATTGTTTATAACTGCTTCTTCGCTATTAACGCATTCCTGCAAAACTCAATTGATGACTTGACTCGCTTGACAGTAGCGCTGTGCACTTTTTGTCTCTCTCTCACTCACGCCGTGCGCTCCGAGATGCTTACGTATTTCCCTCTCGCTCGCTCCTCCTCACGGAACGATGGCGCATGCACGGAAAACCCCGACATTACATCTATCCTCCTTATTCCTTTGTGTATATACTACATATGTACGTATATATATATATATATATATATACATATATATATACATATTATTTACACATCCCGCATCAGATATATCTGAATATTCAGCCTTCAATAAAAATACTTTTCTTATTTCTCAATTACAGTGGCTAATTTAAATATCAATTACGTTTTATTAAAAATAATTTAGTCAGAAGAATATACTATTATACTATTCCGTAGTATGTAGTATTTTTATTTAATCAAAATATTACTAAAAATTACTCTATAGCGGTATTTGTTATATAATTTAGCTACAGTACTTTTCTTTTAATTTAAATTAAAATTCATATTATTATTTATTATTATTTATCTATGAAATATTCAATAAATGTTTCTTGTGTTTATTAATAGAAACAGTTCAATTTTCCTTAAGGTAATGAACAAACAAATATACAGTTAATTCACATTTACTGTATATAAGTATGTATGTGAATGGGTACACTTGTATTTATACAAAGGTTCTTATTGAGGTGGAAATTAGAAGTCTGATAACATTACTGTGTTTACCAGCTCCGCTTATACAAGTAATTCGATCGAGGAAAACAAGTTCAAAGTGCCACAACATCGACAAAATACTTAATTAAATCATTTACAGGTAAATTTATCAACATTTTTTTACATATTAATTATAAACCCGGTTAAAAGAAACGAATGAAATCTAATAAAAAATAACTTTACGGGATATTATGTTTTTTGCGCCAGAAAAAACTTATTTAATCCAAGAAAATATACCTTTGGATCGGCAAAAACTCATTAGATCTAAAAAAAAAAATATTTTTTTAAACCAATTAAATCCAATAAAAATATATTTAATTAATTTTTTATTGGATTTCATTAGATTTAATAAGTTTTTATAAATGAAAAAGATATATTTTCTTGGATTTAATAAGTTTTCACTGGTGCAAAAACTTATAATATCTCATAAAACTTATTTTTATTGGATTTCATTGGTTGCTTTCAACTGGGAATATATTACTATAAGTAAACTGTGATATTAAATGTTATTATAGGTAATAATTAAACTAAAATTGTTTTTATATTCTATTAAAATAAACAAATGCAGTTTAATTAAAAAGCTGAGTTTCCCCTGTTAGAAATATAGTTTTAAAATGGATTAATCAGGATTAAAATGTAATCAACGTAATTAAAATGTATTCAGATTCAGGATTGAAGATTACATTTTAATCCTTATTAATCCACTTTAATACTACATTTCTAGCAGGGGCGTGGACCGTTACTAAAAAGAATATATATATTTTTCAGTAAGACGATCCATCAGTTTCCTCAACAAGAAAAAACTGCAGAAATGGAGCTGACACCAAATAGAATGGCATGCAATGCAGTACCGGACGCTTTGATAACAGAGTTCAAGAGTTCTCCAAAAAGTCCAACCGAGAGCAGCAGGATCGAGAAGAAGAAACTGTTGAAAAAGAAAATGAAAAGGGCACTTCGCCAACGAACGCGCCTCAGCAGTCAATCGAGTGAGCGTTCGAACGCGTCACAGCAGCAAGTCGGTGCACCTTACAATTTGATTGAATTCTGCGGCGACCGCTCGCGGAGCGAGTCTGCGAATGGCGAAAACGTCGTGCCGTACAATCAGAGTGGCGGAACTGCCAGCGCGGCGAGTGCAATTATCTCCGGATCAGGTAATTTAAGCGATCCGCAGGCGTTTATTACGACGCGCGTCGGTGAGTTCGGCGCCGCTGGTGTTTCGGTGCATCAGACATCTAAAAAAGTGATCTTCATGATTCCCGAAGGCTGGGCTTCGTCCATCGAGATTATGAGACTGCCGATGAGTTTGTCGCACAATTCGTCGTCGTCGGTGCCGCCATACGAACAGCAGACGAACTCCGTCGGCCCCGTTAGATCCAAGGAGAGGAGCTACAGGAAAAATCGGAACACGCCGTACTGTAGTTCTTCGCGAAGAGGCAAACAAAGCTATTACGCAGGCACACGCGACAGAGAATTAATGAGTTCTGCCGGTCGGAGTAACGCGAGAGATCCGACTTTTCCGGAAAATATGGATTTTGATAGATGTTACACTGCCGGTGGTGGATATAGATATGAATCGCGAGATTATGAGCAGACCTCGAGCTCGATCGGTCCGATTAGACGAAGCGGTAAGCGGAAGGCGTTTTACACACCGTACGGAAGTGCAGCGCGCGAAATGACGAATTATAATTCGCTGGATTCTGCATCTTCACCTTCTACAAGTGACAGTTATAAACAAACTAATGGCAGTCCATACTACTCTGGTAGAAAAAATTATAAATATTCGGATAATTATAAGTCTATACGATGCTGGCATTGTCAAAGAAGAGGACACATCAGAATAAATTGTCCGTCTCGAATGACTCATACAAAATACTAAGAAGATCAAGAGGATACTATCTTTGTTTTATTAATTTAATTAATTTAATTGTTTCTGTAAAGAGATTAATTTTTTATTAATTTAATTGTTCTTATACAATGAACATGCAATAATTTTCATTATTTTTATATGATATGATGTAATGTGATTCCCTTATCAAAATGTCCTGCAGGAATTTATGTCTTGAGATCTGACACATTTTTCTGTAGGACGATCCTGCAGGAAATAATTTCTGCAGAAAAAACGCGAATATCATGCAGTATCGACAGAATATCCTGCAGGATTCCTGCAGGAGTCCTGCAGGACATTTCGATAAGGGATTGTGTGGTAGTAGATTATTTGTTGAAAAAAAACTTTGGCTTTAAAGGAAATAAATAGTACAAATGTATTTTATGATGTATGTAAGAATAAAAATAGTTTTTAGCAGTATTATGTGAATACATCGATATGAAAGATGATGATAATGTATCAATTTTAAAATATAAGATTATGAATTTTTATTTAAACCTTGTTTGTAATGTTGCCATAAGTACCTACTTATCTATATTTTCATTTCTCAAAATTTTTATTAATTTAATTGTTTTTTATACACTGAACATGTAATAATTTTCATTATTTTTATGATGTGATGTAATATGATTGTGCGATAGTAAATTAATTGCGTTGAAAAAAATTTTGGCTTTAAAGGAAATAAATAGTACAAATGTATTTTATGATGTATGTAAGAATAAAAATAGTTTTTAGCAGCATTATGTGAATAACTCGATGTGAAAAATCATCATAATGTATAAATAAATTGTAAAGTATACGATTATGAATTTTTATTTAAACCTTGTTTGTAATGTTTCCATAAGTACTTATGTACATTTCCATTTCTCAAAAATTCGTTTTTTGTAGTCAGTGATATTTTTTATTAGTTCAAGAATATTTATTGGCTAAATTGTACAAGTAAGTTTTATCGGTTCGGTATACTTATACCCATAAAACCTATAATAACCGTGAAAATGGTCTCTTTATAGTAAATATTTTAAATTTGATGAAGTATAGATTTCTGCAATGATTAGTCACGACTAAGGTATTTGTTAATTACTATAGTTACTTACAGTATATATATATATATATATATGAATAATTACAGTATTGACAAATTGATTAGTCACTTTGAACAATCCAAATTACAAACAACCTAACAATTTAATAACTATCAATTAAAATTTCCTACTAAACATTTAATCATTTATTTGCTATATATGTAAAATAGTTAAATTTACAATAGCAGGAACAACAAAGCTAGCAATAAAAAAATATGTATTACACAATTCAGTATTTATGTAAATTTAATTTGAGATAAAAGAAAAATGAATGAAAATCGTCGTGAAAATCACTAATGGCTGCTATAGTAAATACCACTACAATACACCTAATTTAATATCTTTCTTTTATTTATTCCAAATCATTGTCAGTATAGTAACGGTCTCTAAAAGATATTCTAAACGAGCTGCTTTTATCAAAATATGCCCTTATATAATGGCAGTAATAAAGTGAATTTTGCATCCCAAAAGTGACAATGAATTCCCTACTAAAAATGACCTATTAGAATTGATTAAAAAATCGGTTCTTATACGTTTTTGTGGTCGGTGTTTTCCGTTTATAAACCGATCAAACTGATTATATCCTATTTTTTCCAATTAGTAACAATTAGCATACTGATTGGGAAAAATCGGATATAATTCGGTTGATCGGTTTATATACGGAAAAAACCGACCACAAAAACGTATTAGAACCGATTTTCTAATTGATTCTAATAATAGGTCATTTTTAGCAGGGTTATTAATTAGTCACTCTAAATAATCTTTAAACATTAAGATATTCATATAAATTTAAGTCAATATTAAGTATAAATGTCAATAATAATGGCAATAATGAAGTCAATCTACGTATATATATCACTATATTGATTTTTTTAATTCGATTGTTCTGTAGATTTCCTTCTCAGAGGCAGAATTTTGTTAATAAAACTCTCTAAATAATCTTTAAACGCATTATTATTAAGTTTCTCTTAAATTTATTAACATAAATTTAAGTCGATATTATGCGAAAATGTTGATAATGGCAATAACAAAGACAATCTTGTACATTATTGATTTTTTTATGTCAAATGACATTACGTAGTTTTTCCTCTCAGAGAACTCTAAATAATGTTTGATTATATAACTATTAAGTTATTCTTAAAGGTATTCATACAAATTTAAATCAATATTATGTGTAAATATCGATAATAGCAATAAGAAAGTCATTTTTGCACAAAAATGACACTAACAAGTAAGTAAGTGGCATCACATTTGACTTCATGATTTCGATCGTTATTCTGTAGTTTTTCTTCTTAGACAATGAATTATTAATTAGTCTCTCTAAATAATCTTTAAACATTAAGATATTAACATAAATTTAAGTCAATATTAAGTGTAAATGTCGATAATAACAATAAGAAAGTCATTTTTGCACAAAAATGACACTATACCTACACTAATCTGACATTTTTTAACGATTTTTCCTGACTAAACTATAAATGTTACAGAAAAGTGTCTAGAGACTTTTTTGTTCAGCATTAGTCAAAGAATATACCAAAATTTTTTCGAACAAAACTAAGTACATTTTTATTAACAATGTATACATTGCCATACGTTATCCGTTAATAAATGCATCTTTCCGTTATATTTTCAGTCAGAATCGTTAAATAAGTTAAACAAAGTCATAATTAATGTGGTGTAGCCCTAAAAGTGTCAGTATTAATGTCAAAAAGGTTTGAAATCATGTCTCATTTCCAGAAAAAGCGGCGGCCGGCGGCGCGGCCTCAGCGGCGGCGCGGCGGCTCGAGCAGGCCCCGCAGCCGCGGGCTGGAGTCAGTCGGTGCCTGGCCGCCACCCGAGAAGGACCTAAGAATTGCTTCACTTCACTTCACCAATTTATGTTAATCATCGATTAAGGTACTGAGGTACATTATTGTGCTAATATAATTGCTATTATTTACATATATTTCACTCGCTTCGTAAAATTTAGACGCGAAGAGTTATAACCTTTATTTCAATGCATAAACGGTTGTTTTTCAAAATACAGTTAATTTGTTTGAACAAATTATAGTAGGTGCTTTGATTCACATTGCACTAGCAACTCTTAAGAAATTTTTCCATAAAATTTAATAGTTTAGTTGGAAAAACTGATTGAATCTGTCTCGGAGCATTGGACCAATATTGGTACAATGTCATTTATGTACAAGCGTTAGTGTTTCAAAGGGTTATTGACTTTATTATTGATTTTGAAGTACAATAATGATTTGATCTTATGTTATACCTTTATTCACTTCTTGATAACTTTCTTAAAGGTTGTTTAATTGCAGTGATTAACAATTACAATTCTTACTGGGCGAAATTGAAAGTTTTACATGGTTTCAACTTTTAAATTAATTTATTTATATATAATGGTTAAATACAATACCTTAACAATGTTATTAAGTTATTAGTAAAGGTATTGACATATATTTAATTGATAATGACATCAATTCTACACAGTACCGTGAATTTATGCATAGAAAAATCAATGTTTTATACAAGAATGTTTCTATTGCCTTGTACAGAGAAAGAGAGAAAGGAAGTGGACTGTGCACGAGCCATACAGGTGCCAAATTATAAGTCAATGGTGTTGATGCCTGACGATTACTCCAGATAGGCATCATTTATGCACGTAAGTAATCAATTTGAAAATTTTCAGCATTGAAATAGCTAAGTCTGTGCTAGATACGAAATGGGCTATCATTATAAGAGAATAAAATGCACGTAGGCTATACTGTGCAACAGGAGCATAATTTAAACCAAGCGAACCCTCGCATTAAGTTCCCCTGAAAGAGTTAAAGTAGTTCAATTTATTTTTTGTTGACGTGAACTGTCCTGAGCTTCTGTGAGCAATTGTTGATAGGTTAGGTAGCACTGGCGATATTTGGTCATTGCTTTGTATTTTTATTGGGTTTACTGTTAAGCCAGAATTTTTAAATAAAGAAGCACTCCTAGATAGAATAATAGCTTCATTGTTTGTAGTTTGAGAATGAATACCTTCATATTTTTAATCTTTCAAACAAGGGTGATCCTCTAAATAAAGAAAAACTCATAAATAAAACTGTGGACCTGAAAGTTTTGTTCTGAAAAATATTACATTCATTTTTCTTTTAAGAACGAGCGATATGAACAATAGAGGTGGAACGAGAGAATGAGAGAGTCAAAAACTGACACTAGGACCTAGTTTAGCATGCAACACCAAATAAGCAATTGGTATTAGAATATCATTAGCAAAGCTTTTCAAGGTGAATATAACAGTATGAAAAGATTCCATTATACTAGTTATTTATACTTCAAGAAAATAATAATGAAATACAAAATTTTCAATGATTAAAGGTCCAAATACATGAGGTGCACTTCCCCAGTTGCGGTGAGCTATACCTATGGCACACTTCACATTTTCTCAAGCTGTTGTAAGCTGTCACCTGCTGTAAGCTGCTGGATGCAATTATTGGTAGGTTCTACTGATGATTTTTTATCTCGTCTTTGTTATGTTGTATTTTAAGCTTCAATTTTTTAATGAAAGGCTCGTACATCATAGGGGAAAGCAGTGCATAGCAAGCCATGGGGCAATGTGAACCTTCGAGGCATAGTGGTCCACTCTGTTCAATATGTTTTATTTGCTGTGAAAAATACTCTAACATATTATCAAAATAAAGTATTTTGAAAGAATATCTTTATTACATTGATGTAGTCTTATTATGTATAATTGTTATTTATAGTAATACATTATTGTAAAAATCATATCCTGTGAAAATTCTTTATTTTTTAATGAAACTTGTTACAAAGTATTTTTTGCAGCAAATAAAACATATTTAATGGGGTGGCCCACTATGCCTTGAAGGTTCACATTACCCCATAAACTAGTATGTCCCATTCTCCCCTAGTGTAATCTTGAAACTTTTATTTAGAAAACTATTACATTCATGTATTTTTTTAAGGTAGGATGACATTGGCATTATATGAGTGAGGAAAGATAAAACGCCGAACTGACAATAGGGCCTAGAGTAGCCTGAAGCACTACATGTTCAGATCGTTAATGATTTAAGGTTCAAATTTAAGAGATGTACACCTTGCCAGTTGTTGGGAACTATACCTATGATGCACTTTACATGTTCTGAAGTTGTTGCATTTAGGATTTGTGATAAATTACGTCAGCATTCCAAGTTGAATATAAAGGTAATAAATACCTAAACAGATATCTATATAGTCATTATTTTGTTATTCTTTAAGTAATTAACAAAATTAAAAATTTTCAGTGATGAAAGGGCTAAGGTGTGCAGTATTTTGCACTAATTGTAGCGAGCTGTCCTAAAAAATATTTAATTATAGATTCTGTCTTGACACTGGCTACCTGAGCATATTTAAATAACCATCAGCTTTGTTAATTTATTTTATACGAGACCTGAGGATGTATTTCTAAATTATCATGTTTTGAAATGGATGAATTGAAATTCTATCAGAAAGCAAGAAAAGAAAGGAATACTTACTGAATACTATATTAGATTGGTGAGTTAATGTTCAATTAATTTTTTTTTTGTGATCAATGCAAAAACTATTTTTAATCTTTTTTATTAAATTTTAAATTTTTGTATGAGAGTTAATAATTTTGTATTCGTTGATTGATTCTACTAAAATGTTTGAAGTAAAATGTATATTTTTTTTTCAATATAATTATCATTTATACAAAGCTACTGTAAGGTCTCAAAAGTATTAACTAACAATATATAGGTTAGTTAATACCTTTGAGAACTTTGTTACTCTATTTAAAAGTTTTTGATAACAATTACGTTGTATAAATTGAAATTAAAACAAATTATTTTTTAAATTATCCACAGTTTCTGCATTGTAGACTTTGAATAAAATATATTATTTAAGGGGATATGATACATATAAATGTTTTTTTTTTTAACCAGAAACAATAGTAAAGTTTTATTAATATATTATAAATTATTTATAGCATTGGATTTATAGGATGAAATAATTGATTACTTGAATATCTATTTATGGGCACAGGTTAAAAACGTAGTATGGAATGTCATTGCGGATTGAAGTTATTTACAGGAATCATTTTTATGAAAGCAGTATATTTATTAAACTATAGAGCTGTTTCACCTGAATCAGAAAACTCAGTTTGTGTCATACAAACATCTATGAAAATGGTTAGATTTATCTAAATAACTTCAATCCAAAAAGACATTGCATCCTACCAGAATTGATTATTCAGAAAATATTATTCTGAGATAATGAATGTGAAACATTTTATTAAATAAGATAAGATAAAATTAGATATAATTTTAGTGCACTTTCAAATAATCAAAATAACAGAAACAGAAAGTATATGCTATCTCAAATAAATTATATATACCATTTTATTCTTTTCTCAATAAAAAACTTATTCGATAATTAACAAGTCCTTATGAAAACGATTAGGTATTCCTTAAAAATATTAGCAAATATTGAAAGAAAATATATTTATGTAAAAAATTTATTTTTTAAACTGTACTTTAAGCGTGAGATTTTACTACTTTCATTTTTTATTATTTGGTCATTTGAAAAAAAAAATGTCAACTTATCCTCTGCAATTTAACTTACTTATAAAAAATTAAATTTTGCTATTAGGAATCATATCCTTTTAAATGGTTATATATTCATTACATGTTAAAATTACTTATTTTTGAAAATAATTTTGCAGATCTATCTGATTGTTTGAAAAGAAGACTGGATGTCTGCGACGAAGCAGAAAAGCTGTTGGCAAATTACTGTGATATTTAAGTCACATGTAAGTTGACTTCGGGTTTTTCTGTGTACCATGGGCTTGCGGTCTTCGGTGTCAATTCGAGCTCAATTAGAGTGGGGTTCGAAGGGATCTCCGAGAGTGCAGGGTACAGAAGAAGACGAGGAGGCCAAGCTGCCGTCGTTTGCACCGTGGGAATCCGCGTTGGTGAGTCAATTTATTCTCGTGCATGCATATCAACTCTTTTTCTTTTATTTCGCGTGATTTATTCGTTATAAAGGATAAATATTATCATAGTTTTAAACATTTAAAAAGGTACAATTATAAATAGTAGAAAAATATTAGAATATTAGAATAGTAATTGTATTGATATATTACATTACTCTGTGAAAAATAGTTAAAAATTTGCGAGTATATATTAAAGTAACTTATTAGTCTATTCAATTTAACTATTTATTTTTAGAAGCAATACAAAGGTTAGTTTAAATTTTTTCCGGCGGTTTTACATTCAGTTTCCCCAAAAACGGTGCCGCCCGAAAGCTGTGCACCGTTAATCAGAGCTCTGTAGGAAAACGTGCCGCCGAAATAAGGTCTATAC
This sequence comes from Eurytoma californica, assembly GCA_035586675.1. Lineage (NCBI taxonomy): Eukaryota > Metazoa > Arthropoda > Insecta > Hymenoptera > Eurytomidae > Eurytoma > Eurytoma californica. The sequence continues at coordinate 490,543 of JAXIUT010000025.1, forward strand.
TATAAAAATAATAGGCGAATAATCGATTTTTCTTTATCGAAATTCGAAGTCAACAAATTTTTGATCAGATAGATGAATAGCGATCAACAAATTCATAAACAAATGATGAGGTTAACAAGGTTGCATGAATTGCTAGGCGCGCGAAGCGCACTCAAATTAACTAGTATGGTAAAAAATGGTGCTCAAGTACTGTACACGTACCCTGCATCTCCCAGGATACAGAGCTCTGATGTCTTCTTTCCTTTTCAACGAATAGAATCTCGTTATTACGTTAAATTAAATATTCCATAAAAAAGAATTGAAATTGAAATGTTTGTTTTTAAGTAAATTTTTAAGTTTAATTTTGACGACAGTTTCGTTTAGGAAGTATCTTGAATGTCCCTTGAGAACCATTTAAATTTAAAAGATTGTAAAATTGAGTTTAAATTCTTCCTATATTTTTATTTTCAGGGTAGAAGAAACCATGTGGTCGAAAGTACCACTTTGCCCTATAATCGAAAACAAGGTATAAATTAAGAGAATTTCTCCGCAAACAATTGTTTTAAAAATATATGTTTTTATACAAACTAGAAAGTTGATTAGTGCGCGTTCCGTTAAAATCTAATAAATTAATAAAAAAGTGAAGAATAGATTACTCTTCAGTTTTGTGTTTATCAGATTTTATCAATTTGTAAAAAAATAACATACTTTTTAAACAATTAAAAAAAACTAGGTATTTTGACAAACTCTAGATATTTTAAATTGTTAGTTTGAACAAGGTTTTTTTCATTGAATTTTATAATATAATTTAAATTTTGTACACAGAGTGATATATGTATGAATTTTCGCATTTTTTGCCCTATAACCTGGTAGACCCACTCTTCTTTAAATTAAGCGGGCAAAAAGGTAGTCTTGTTAGGCTTTCCAGTACATTTCTGGCCTCTTTTTTACGTTTTTCTCTGTTTTGCCCTTTTTTACGCTAGTCGTAAAATTCTCACTTTGGTCCCACTTTTTTTTCAGGTAAATAACTGAGAAAATGGGTTATATGTCCGATAGCCCCTTAATTAATTCTAGTTAATTTTCCAAAATTTTCTCTTAGTGGGATATTCTATGGTCCCACTTTTAAACTGCAAAAACGCGAAAATCATACCTGCATTACAACTTATCAAATTTCGGCAGATTATAACAAATTTTTTCAGGTATGCTGACCATCATTAATATAGTAAGTACCGTAAATAGATTGGTACAAAGATAAACAGTACTCTGCGTAAAGTGGTGTCCCACTGTGCACCGCTGTAACCCTCCCGCCCCTCTCTTAAACTAATTGTAAGTCTACGCGTATAATAAGTAACAGAGTAATGTAATATTTAAATTATGAAAAAGAGTTGATATTATATTAAATTTTATAATTATATAAATATATCTATCATTATTTAAATTGGTAATGTAAGTAAACATTAAAATATTCAGTAAGTTAAAATAATGCAATCTGTAATTGAAAGAATGGATAATAATATTTAATATAATTATTTTTAGGTGCCGTTTGATAAAAAACAAAATATTAGAGATGACTATAAAAACATTTTGTGGCTAAAACGCAGGAGTAATTCTTATTTTGTATTGAAACGCCCTTTTTAACGTTATTCCCCGACTTGTTAAAATTAGTTTTAGAAGTTTGATGTTGCCATATTAAAAGTTTAGTTTTCAAATATACCAGATACAAAGGGGTGGTAATTTTGTCAATATTACTGTATATACGTTTACCAAACTTGAATCCTGAATACGGATATTCAACTTTTCGGATTATTTTCTAAAATCAATCAAAAATTTGAATTGAATATGAGCAAAAAGCATGAATAAAATTTAAGATGCATAGTTTTTATGGATTTTAAACTTTTGTATATCAAATTCAGGCGTTTCGTTCACTTCAATACTCGTAGCTTTTCTCATAGAATTGAAAAGTCCGTAACAAATTTTTAGATTTTATCGAAATTTCTTTAATGGAATCAGTCTTTCGTGGAATAAAGTCTAACATGTTCATATTTTTTGCTCGTTCTCGAAATATTCTAGTTTATTTAGTGGGATCTCAAACCCTCTTGAAGGAATCTGCATTATCGGCATAAGCATTTCATTTATTATTAAAAATGAAAATCATTTTTAAAAATTCGGCCAACGTACTGCAGCAGCGCAAGTGCGTGAAGAAGCTGTAAACAAAAATTTCAGCCATTTACATCTATAAATGGCTTCTTTACACACTTACGGAGGGCAGTACGTTGGCCGAATTTTGAAACATGATTATCATTTTTAATAATAAATAAAATGCGTATGCCGAAAATGCAGATTCCTACAAGAGGGTTTGACATACCGTTAAGATTCTATTTGAAAAAATGCGAATGCTAATCTAGTGACTTTGATATCCGATTTGGATTCAGCAGGTTCATAAACGGATAGGTAATCTGGTTTTATAGGTGTCTTTTTTTGAGGAGGTTTATATTTTCGCGCAGACAAACTTTTAAATGGGTTAGTAAGGTTTGAAAAATGTTTG
>JAXIUT010000025.1:509160-526233 GCA_035586675.1 Eurytoma californica
TAGCTATGAATTCTAATAAAAACTAGACATAATTAATTATTATATTGTTTTCAAAGATTTTAAGGTAGGCTGACCCCGTTAATACTTTAATAATATAATTTTTTCAATTATTCCTTAAATAAATTTCTTTGTGAATATAAAGAATATATAAGATATTCTATTTTTTAATAAATAATAAAAAACAAAAACGGAAATTATGAATGTATAAGACATTAATATTGTACATACCATTCACAGTTATTCATAATTTACATTGTATCTGACACACATTACATTGAGATTTTGTCTCAATATGTAAAATTTATTTTAAATAAAAATTTCATGCAAAACACTATTTGAACTAAGAATTTAATATTTAAATATACTAATTGTTTCATATAAGAACAAAAATAATCTTGTTATAGATTCAGAAGTATTATTTTTAGATTCATATTGTTTTGGTATTGATTAGAACTCTTGTTTTTCAGAATTATGTTATTATTTTCTATTCACAATTCCTTAAGTACAAGTAATCTAAAAATTCCTCTTTAAATCTTACTGTACTCTATAAAATAAGCATTAAATCAAAAAATAATATTATTCTCTTCAGTTTACTTTTATTCTTAAACATTGTCCCATTTTCAAATCATATACAAGTATAATAAATATTTACAGTATAATCATACAAAAAAACAAATAAAAAATCTTTTGAGATAATGAAATATAAAATATTTTCAACGTTTTACAAAAATAATATAAAGTTTTTTATAAAAGAATGAAAAACGAATAGTGCATATTTGAAAATTTTTAAATTCCGCAAAGGAAAGAGAAGAAGAGAGAATAAAAAAAACGTGTATTTTGATATCTCTGCACATCAGAGTAGTCGTGTTTCAAAGCGTATTATTTAAAGAGGAAAATGCTCAACGATACCTGTAATCTACATATTCATTTCCTCGGCGGTAGTCGAATTCTTTGAGAAATCGATGAGCTAACACGTATACCTACGGCGGTGTCGACTGCACGAGCCCCGCGCGGTTGATTAATGAACTTTCATATCGTAAGGTGAAATATCATGAAAAATTATGCAAGCCCACGAATGCCGGTGCCTTACGTGTTCGCTCGACGAGCTATCGCGAAAAAGTCAATAAATTCGTAGGCCCCCGTTATAAATGGATTCACGGGGGCTCTCGCTTTTTTTTCCAGAAAAAAAAGAACCGATACTGCTTTTCATAGATATGAATGGCAATAAACGTCTCTGCGATGCTTCCCATGAATTTTCAACTTCTTTTAAATATTTTCGAAAAATCGAACGATTCATTCATGAAATACGAATAGCCATCCGGAGAGTTGAAAAGTTTATAGTTTTACTTATTGTTAAAGTAAGGAGATATTGTTTCCCACTGACTTTTAAACAGACAATTTTTTTTCAGTAGATCATTTGTTTCATTTCATGAAATCCATAAACTATTTTTATTAATTGACTTTATAGTATTCTAACCTCAAAATGGCAACTTTAATGCCAATTTTCGGCTCTTGAACTATAAAATATTGTAAGGGACTAGTGCGTAAGTGATTAATCAACTTCCGCACCTGGCACAAAAAGTACTATTCTATTCACTTTTTAATCAATGCAAAGTAGTTAATAATAACAAAATCTAAGAAAAATAAATAAATTATTGTGATTCTTAAATTAAATAGAGTAATTTGCAGGTGTAGTCACTAATTACTGTCTTTTTTTAGTCACCATTTAAGATTGTTTGAGTCGTTGATTGTATATCGAAAATTCATTAAACACTGGAATTATTTATAACGAGTATTTATTCAGCGTACATTCATTAAAACGCAATCAGACCTTGTTACAATACGTAAAATATTAGTTGATTCATTTACCGCCAGATGAACTCTGACTCTAATGTTACCCATTAACGATTCTGCTGATTCATGTCGATTTTACAATTTTTCAATCGATTTAACATATTGAACAAAATTGTCTAAGTATTCAAATTTTTTTTTCACAGAGTACATTTTAATTTGCGATTTTTTAAGCAATAAAGAAAAGTGAACTCTTTCAGAACCTAGTAAATTTGAGGTATCACTTATATGATACCCTAAGTTTATCTCGTTTTAGTAGAGTTTACTTTTCTCTAGCGCTTAAAAGAATGCAAATTAAAATGGCCCGTTTTTGAAATGTGCTTTTCTTCGTTAGGAACGACGATATACAGTTTCAAAAGTCTAGGTCCAAAAATGAAAAGATTAGGATTTAGGATTTAAACCCACGTTAACCTTTGCTCTTTTTCAGATAACTACCCAATTATAGGAAATTTTACTGTACAGCAGCTGCAAGCAGTAAAGAATCGCGAGAATGAAGAAAATAAAACTCACTGTGATGTTCTTGCAAGGCGCTGGTCTGCCTCGAGGAATCACTGGCTATGCTGCTCGTCTCGCTGTCTCGGACGACGCTGTCGTATCCGGAACTTTCGGCGCGGTGTCTCGAGAGAGTGGCAGGCGAGAGTTTAGCAGCCCGCGAGGCTGAGTCAGCTCCCGAGTCGTAATCATCCTTGTTCAGGCCCAGAGATGAGCCCAGGCTCAGTATTTTCCTTTGCATTCTACCGGATGATGGTATCGAGGATGGTATTGAAGATGGTATCGAGGACGGGATGGTTATTGAAATTGGCGTTGGTATGTTGAAACCTTTAAAAGTGTGAAAGAAATATTTAATTTTCTGTTCAAATCGATGATAATGAAAAGGATGAATTCGGTTAAGTAATTGTTATTTTATTTTTTTAATCGTTTAACCTTATTATTTAATAATGCTATGTAAAATATAACATATTTAGATCGATATTGTAAAAATTGAAGGATAGTTTCAATATTTTAGTTTTTTGTTTTCTATTGAATTAATTTAGATAAAATTTAGTCACTCAAATATAAATAGTAGTAGACAAAAAATTACTCATATCCCAGACGAGATCCCAAAATGTAACGATCACCAATAGTAATCAACAACTTTTTACATAAATGATATGAACTTTATTATGAAAAAGAATCTAGAGTAAGCGTATAAATAGTAACAAGACCGGAGATCAATTATTAATTGAAAACAGTTACTAGTCAACAAATTCAAATCAGAAGATCATATTTGCCATTATCAAAAAGACAAGGCTAATTGAATGATTTGCAATCTACATTTGTTTTGACAAAAAGAAAAAAAACAATATGCATAATGAAGATCGTAAAATAATAATAAACATAATTAGTACTTAAATGAAACAATACAGAGGTGTTGGGAGTATTCCGTAATAAAGTAAATAACACTTACAATTCAGAAAGCACTTGCAAAAACAATTTCATTATGCATTTGTAAAATAAATTAAACAAAATTTTCAATCAATATTTTATCAGAATCAATGAAGTTATGAAAAAGAAAACTTTTATAAACACACGAAAAACATTAAATTATATAATCTAATTCATTCTAAAATAAAAGAGAAACTCACTGGGAAATTTAATTTCCTCCTCGATATCAGATTTGCCGGTGACCGTCCGCTCGTTGACTCGGTGGTGGAGGAAGGTGGTGCTGGTGCTGGTTGCCTGTGAGGCGAACAGCTTCTTTGCCTCGATGTACTCCTCCTCGGGATCGGAGCCGGACGCGCCGTTCCCCGGTATCCTCTCGATCTCCTCTTTGAGATTGGGATTGGACGCGCCGTCCGGGTGCCTCAGGCTGGAGATGTTGCACTCGCCGAGGCGGCCGCAGTAGCGGCGTGGGCTCGCCAGATGGGCGACGCTGCTCGGGTACCAAAAGGAGGCGGTCGCGGGCCTCGTCATACTTTGCCGGCAGTTGTCGCAAATTTTGTCCTGCTCGCTTTTGCCGGCCACGTACGCCGGCTCGCTGTAGATGCTGCCGTGATTGCTGGCCGCGTCGTTGAATAGGACGTCCGAGAGGGACAGCGACTGGCATCGCGATGGCGGTCGGAATACTCCGGACGCTGACGCTACAAGTTGCACGAATAAAATGTTTTTTTTTCTTTTAATACATCGTCTGGTTAATTAATTGAAGTATTACTATTAGTTTTTTAAGCCAGGAGTTTCATTAATAGGTATTCTACAAGATGGTATAAAAATGTGGGAATTTCAGAATACTTTTTTCATTTTGATTTTGATTTTGCGACAAAACTTTCAAAAGAAAAGTTGTAAGATTTTAAAATCTGGATCTGTTGGGACCTTAAAATTGACCTTGAGTTTGATCTCGAAGACCACTTTACTTGAAAGTTTTATTTAAAAAACTTTATTGTAGAAAGATATTCATGGGTTTCTGTATTTTAAGGAAATCTTCATTTCAAATTTAATGAACGTAAATCTTTTTTCCGAATTTGTTGTAGAGCTTCAAACTAGAAATATTATTGAATTTCAATAGTTTTATGGTGCTTGAATCAGAAATCTTTTTTTAAATATTTTATGTATGGGTATACGTATGTATCTATGTACGAACTTGCGTATGTCAGTATGTATATATCATCGCTTCCTACGAAGAATAACATATTTCAAAAAAGGCTTATTTTAATTTATCATTCTTAAAGCACTAAAGCAAAGTAAATTATTTCAGAACCTGACAAACTTAGGGTATCATACCAATGATACCGCGAGTTTTTCAGGTCCTTTATTTATTTCACTCTGATACTCTAAAAAAAGGAAATTAAAATAGACCTTTTTTGAGATGTGTTAGTTTTTGTAGGAAGCAAATTTTGTGTCCGTTTTAACTCTTAAACAGATACAAATAATAAGCTAAAATTAAAAATATCTTAATTTTTGTAAACTAAATTTTTTCTTTAATCTATTGCGAGGATATATTAAATTTAGATCGATATTCTAAAAATTCATCTGATTTCCTACTGATTCTTCTATTTTAAGGCTACTCATAAGATTTTTTTTAATAAAAAATTCGGTTTTGAGTTGAATTTTGAAATATCTTTGAGAAAGCATTTTTTACCAGTTTAGTGAACAGTCGTTTTTAATACGACTTAACGATAGAAACTGATAATAAAAAAGTACCATTAATAAAAAGTCCTAAATATAAAAATAATTATTTATTAGTGATATTTGTGCATCGATATTAAGTGAAATAATTAGAGAACGTTAATGTTAATGGACTTAGTATAGTTGAAAGAGCACACTTCAAGGAAAGGGGAGATTTTCATCAGGAGGAGCAGACATTGATGGAGTGCAAACTATTAGGCAAGTTGGCGGATTGCCGAGCGCGCATGAAAGCTTGGCGGGGGTCAAGGTCAGGAATTTCAGGCGCGTCTCTTTGAGCCTCGCCAGCGCCTCGCACTTTGCGATTCATAAGATTCGGGGTTAGTGAACTTACATGTCGGAGGCTCTCGGACACTGGCTGCGGAAGACTTTTCCCTCTGGTAAGTCAGAGAATTAGCGACGTTGGCAAGGGCGAGTTTGCTTTGGTAGAGTTCGTGGAGCCGAGCCAGCTGGTCGAACTTGTGTCGGTTTTCTTGCTCGAGGAAGTCTTCGTGGTCGAAGTACGGCCGGGGCAGCATTCCCATGCCCACGGGAGGCGGGAAGTGCGACCGGTAACGCTCCGTTTCCGACAGCACCGACAATGAATCTGCACATCAAAGAAATATCCAAATTCGATGGCTGCATTCAATGCTTTATTATGCAAAAATTCAATTAATCTATTTCGAAAATTAATAATACAATTATCAACCACTAAATGAATTTACTTTGAACTTACACTTGATCAAATTCTTAAATGATTTTCTTCGAGTTAAAGCAACTTTTTTCAGAATAGCTTCAAATAGAATTTTTGTGAAATGTAATTACTTACCGGTGAATGTTGATACTACAGTAAGATTTTCTTGGCTGAGTATCCTAAGAGGATGCTCGTCCTGTCCACTTTCTGATATAGGATTGTCCCTCATGCAAAGAGCAATGTCTTCTTCCGTAACTTGCAAGCAGGAATCTTGCATTGGCGCCTGATCATGATCATCCATTTCGACGATTTCGAGGATCTCATCTTCGGAAGACAGCGAATGCCTGGATGGCTGAAGAGATACAATATCTTTGTGCGACAAATTCAAGCTCTCCATCGACACTTCTCTGCTGACACCATTGCTCAATGGTTCAATCAGTGGTAATGGAGGTGGAACGATGATCTCCTCATCGTCATCATCGTCTTCCAACATGTCTAGTGTTCTGCTCAATCTCTCAAGACTGTCCATCAGTGGACTTCCGGTAAGATCGAGACCCGAATCCGTATTTGACTTTATGTTGAGGAGGTTCAATTTGGCTCCGATCTTCTCCGTGATATCTTCGATCTCGTTGACCTTCAAGCTATCGCTCTCGGTGGTCGATAACGAGGTGCTGTCGTCGTCACCACCGGCGCTGCTGCTGCAGGTTTTGAAGGTCGTCAACTCCTTCAGCTGAGCCAATCCGCTGGACATCTTCAGGTCCGACATCTGCCGCGAAGTTGAGGAGGAAGCGGTGATGTGCTTGCTGCGTTGAATTTGCGAGGACTGATTCTCAACCCATTTCCTGATCATGCTCTTCTTGTGACTGTCCATGAATCCATAACCACTGGAGTGCTGCTGCTGTGGGTGGAGAGCAGGAGGTGCTGGTCCGGTCATCTGCATGGGACCATCGATCCAAGTTTCCTTCTTATGCGTGGGATCCTTGAGCATGTGACGAGCCTCGGCTACTTTGGATTTGGAAATTCTTGGTCCGTCAATCCACTGCTCATCGGAGGCACCACCGGTAGTCGCTACGGGGATCTTGCTTGAAGGCGAATCCGTCACCTTTGACGTCAACATTTTCGAAGAGGCTTTGCGGGCAGGACTTGCTTTCGGTGTAGCGCTGTGTGCCGGTGAGGTCTGCTTTGATGCTGTCTGCGCCAGGGCCTTTACTGTCTTGTTAGCTTTATGAGCGGGGCTTCGTTCTTCCACTATTTTGCCAGGTTTCTCTGCACCCGAACCTCTTAATACTCTGTTCATAGCACATCTAATAAAAATTAAAGACGATTTAATAATGATAACTAGAATTCCAAATTTAAGACTATTCTAATTAAAAATGCATATCCCTTGGTAGAAATTAACCATATTTTCTGACAGGTTCACTAATCTGGTCAAAATTTTATCATCAATGCACGATTACGTTCTACGCATTAGTGCGTGCTCAGTTTGTGAATTACGCAGTACGGATATTGTAATGCTGCATCACACTTCATCGGCGCGAACTTCGCAATGTTCAATGATTGAGACTGATCAGTTTTTCAGCGCAAAGGAGGGGATGTGAAAAAAGAAAGAGTTCAATGGAGGCATTGTACCGGTGCAATATTTACGTCAACAAAGTCAATGCGACATTACCAAGAATATTACAATCAGTTTTGATCAGAGGTTGGTCAGATTCAACCAGAAACTGTGGTCAGTACGTACGGTTTCTAATCAGAATTATTACCACCCTCTAAATCTCATTCAGTAAAATTTCACTAATTTTCAGTGAGAATCAGGGTAAACCAATGTAAATGACCTGATCTGCACTGGAAAATCAGTGAAATTCGCTGAAAATTAGTGAAATTCCAATGAATGAGATTTAGAGAGCAGTCGACCAATTACCAGAAAATCAACCAGAAAATCAACCATACTCTAGTCATTTTACGATTAATTTTCTACCAGGTTCAATTTAAGGATTAATATTAGATAACTAAGGATTATCCATAAATTTAAAAAATATACATTAGGAGATTTCGTTAATTTCGAAGGTTTTAGAAAAGGAAGACAGGTTGAGATTCTGACCTGTTATCGCCAGAATTGAGACTGGGAATGTAGACGGGTGGATGTTCGCCATCGGTAGCGTCGTCGGTGCTGGGCCCAACGTATATCACGGTATCAGCGGACAAGTCACTGGAGCTCGGGTCGCACTCGCTGTTCTGGCGGGCGGCTTCCTCGCCCGAGCTGCCGCCGCTGCCATTGTTCTGGGTGCCGCCGCTGACGAAGCGTATCTTGCGTCGACGCATGCGATGGATGCGCGACGCCAGCTGGCACGTCGTCAGGGTCTCGCTGTAGTGCTGGGCATTCGGCGACACGTGGGCGATCATCGTCGCGTGACACGTCAGCGAGCCCAGGCACTCCTTCAGCAGTTGGGCGAGCTTGTGCTCCTTGTAGGGTAAGTGCTTGTGACCGTTGAAGATGGCCAGCAGGATGTTGCCAAGACCCGACAGCGGAATCCCACCGGAGGATTTGCCGCGTTCCGAATTTCCGATGTCGATCAGATGCAGCCTGCTGCGACCTCCTGCAACTGCTCGAGGAATAATCGATTTTTATTTGCTTTTGGTGAAAGAAAGTTTCACTTTTCCTTTCGATTCGAAACATAATTAATGGTACTGGTACTGGATATTGGAAATCTCGGTTACTGACATTTTATACTTTCTTACAAGGAAATACCTCATCAATTTTAAAAAGTTAATTTTAATGAGACTCCCACGGTTTCGGTCTATCCACGAATTTATTTGCATTAAAATCGCATTCAAAGTATACCGGATAGATACTAACATAGGTTTTCTGAGCGCTGTGCATAAGTAAATCACGAGTTTCCTCCTTTATTCTCTGATTGTAAATAACGTGGAACTTGCAGGACCTTTGGTCAGTACGTTATGTATATCTTGCGATGGTAAAAAATTTACTCGAAAAATAATGTGTTACACCGACCAACTACCAGACGAGACTAGCGAAGATCTAGTTTACTATGCAATCGAGCTGATAAGGCGACATATTAGTACTTTTTAATGAACTGAACAATTAACCAAGAAAATTATGATTTAAACATCTACACTTATTTTTTAGAAAAATTGCTACTAAAGTGTGGTAATCTTAGGCATTCAACAGTAAATGATTAGGAACTATCCATAAACTAATTTAATTATCAGATCTAACTTTTGATTTTATGAACAGCGAAATGGAAGTTATTAAATTATTTACTTCAGGAGAGTACGACTTTTACAAGGATTTTTGTAACTTTTACTACACTGATAATTTGGTCTCCTGATTACAATCTCCACTACAATCTAAAAAGCAAATTCTCTCCGAGTAGACAGTGTTAATTAAAAACGTTCCTCGCACTTTTTTAAGCACACTAAAAGAAGATAAAGGTACGTTTCAAATAATAAGGCTCGTCGGTCGGTACGGTATATACGAAGCCCCAGCGGGACTAGGATGTTTCATTATAGGAAAGTAATTTCCTCGGAAGGACAAGGTCCCCGCGCCGGGCCGAGTATAGATTCGCAATAGCCGAGACTCGCCCCAAGATGTATACACGTATATGTGCACACATATATGTGTGTATATATATACGAACCTCCGCCCTTGCCGGCGACGCTGTACTGGTACACGTGGAGGGTGTAGAGCATGTGCGTGTCACCGTCCTCGCGCTGCCGGGCGGCCGCGGCCGCGTCGAGGTAGAAGGCCGCGCGCTCCGCGGTCGGCGCCCTCAGCTCGCTGTGCTGCTGCAGCTGCAGCGTGCCGAACAGCGGGTCGTCCCTCAAGTAGACCGACGGCGACTGCTCCGAGTCTGAAAAAACAAGAGGCGCCGACGCTTTACACACCTACGTCCATTCAGCTTTCGAAATGTGCATGTAACTGTATCGGAGGGATAATAGATCTGGATTTATGTTCGAGTTAAGATAATACGGGAGGGAGAAAAATTAGTGAATTGTTTTTTACGATGTGAAGTGTTTTCGCTTATTTTTGAAAATAGCTCGGTCGCGCGGTGTGCTTTATTTACCCCGAGCGACAGGAGGGATTATTTAATGAGAGCTGAGGGAAGCGTCAAGTTTTTATTTTTACCTCCGCGCGGAAAGGAGGTTAATGACTAGGAATTAAATTAGCGATTTATTCCTTGAATGCTTTATTGTTCTTCTTTAGCGTTGGGATACTTTTCAAGTTTTTAAAAAAAAGGTTATAAAGCATTTTAGTGTCATAATTATAAACCAAGCTAAAATTTAATTAAAAATATTTCATGATTTTAGTACATGATTACTTATGAAGGGGATGAATGAAAAACGGTAGAAAAGTGACAACAAATTTTATACATTTTTTAATGTGGCTTTCTACTCTTTCTCTAAAGTTGAATAAGTGAAATTTTACTTAAATAAGGGAATAGTCGCTTATTTAACGTTAAATATCTTCCAACGTGGAAGACTTTTGACTTAGAATAAGTAAATATTCACTTGTTCAAGTGAAATTTCACTTGTTCAACTTTAGAGGGCTTAAAATCGATTTTTTATGAATTATGATTTTCAGGATAGGATTAGTTAATAAATTTCCTGAAAAAAAAAGTTCGCGTGGAGTCCTCCTAACTCTTGAAAAAAGCATGACATGCTTGTAAAATACGTTAAAAAATTGAAAATTTTGAGCAAGTTATGAAAACTATTGTTTTTTTATAGAATACAGGTACATAGTTTCAAAAGTTTAGGTTCAAAATTAAAATATTGGGTTATTCAAGAATTTGGAATCGAGGGACAGACTTGAAGCACGACTTGAAACATATGAAAAATTAACGAAAATTTTAGTAAAATTGCAATTTTTATTTTGAAAATTACCATAATGATAAATGTTTCTGAAAAAAACTAATTTTTCCACTAATTATATAAAATTTTTACATGTTTCTAGTATAATCTCAAATAATTTATAGAAATTTTTCCTATTTATTTTTAAGCTTAGTAGATTATTAAAGGAATCACACAAATGATTCAGAAAAAGAATGAACAAAAATTTGGTTCCCAGACGTCGCAGTCGCGTAACGGAATTACTGACAAGCGCAGTCGTAAATCGTTCCTTGGTCGTCCCTCACGATTGCTCCACACACCCTTTACCCGGAACATTGAAATATGCGATTGGCCGCAATAAAACTCCTATAATGCGTCGCGTCTGGCGAGGCAAGGGGTTGGTTGGGCGACCTCGCAAAAGCTCAGCCGTCATCGCGGAAAGCTCGCGTTGTCGGAGGCATTGATTGCAGCCGAGGCACACTTGCGAACTGCGATCAAACCGCGGGACCCTTAATGAAGCAGTACGGGCGTTGAGCGAGAAGGGCTTGTCGCGCCTTGCGAACAGGTGATCACCCCGTAAAATCCCCGCTGTTTACGTTCGCTCGGCTCGGTATAACGGGCGACTATGCCGGAATTACGAGGAGAAAATGAAAGCTTCGTTATGACTGTCGTATAATGCTCCCAAGCTTGCCTATTAAAACTTTAGTGGCCATAATGTGAATTAGAGCCACATAAATGTGTTTCAAATATTCACCCATTAATGTGTAATTTGGGTTGAGTTCGGTATTGTTCTTTGGAAATTTTTAAAATTTTCTTCATTCAATTTTTATTTAATAGGTTTTATGTGGTGGCTTACCGTAAATCTCTGCCAGTTCATTTTTCACAAAGAAGAATATATCTTTCTTATCTTGCTTTATTTGGTGATAAATCATTGATTTTTTCTGCTTTTTTTGTTTCTAGCACATACAAAACAGTGCGTCTTTGAATCACTACAACAGTTGCTTTTGCAAATTTTGAAAAAGTATTACGGAAAATAGAGGTTTAACATGGCGAGTGTAACAAGACCTATCATTTTAGTTAACTTTCGAGGGTAAGTGTAAAATTTTATTATTTAATATAACTTCGCAATACAAGTATATATTTCTAAGATAAATTCTACTGTATTAAATCTTCGCTCCTAACGAAGAAAAGCACATTTCATGCTCTCCACGAATAAAAGCACAGTTCGCAAGTTCCTCGCGAAGAAAAACACATTTCACGAGTTCCCCGCGAAGAAAAGCACATTTCGCGATTCGCTGCGAAGAAAAATCCATTTCACGAGATTCCAGTGAAAAAAGTACATTTCGTGAATTTTCCCCTTAAACAACAGACATTGTTCAAAAACGTTAAACGTTTAAAAACCGTTTAATAAACGTCTTTTTCAAAATTTGTGCTGTTAGACCCACAAACAAGGCATATTTTGCATGATGTCCGTGAAAAAAACTTTAAAATTACCAAATATACTTTTCTTTGCGACAAAATCTGAAAAGGGTTTTTCTTCGCGGCAAAATTCCAAAAGGTACTTTTCTTCGTGGCAGATTTGAATTGTGTTTTTCTTCGTCGGAAAAAAGTGAAATGTGCTTTTTTTCGTCGGGAAGAAATGAAATATTCTTTTCTTCGTTAGGAGCGACGAAATATATATATATCGATTTTATGTGATTGTTTAATCTATAAAAAAATTTGTAAAATTGTATTGCATTGCAATAAAATATTAAAGTAAAAAAACCCTTTGGGCTTAAAAAATTTTGATTAAATATTTTCTTTTTAATAAATTAATTTATGCAAATTCAGTAGATGCCAAAAGTCGTTATTACTTCCTTAAAGAGCAAGTATTATGATGGTTATGAACAAATTTTTATTCTTGTAAAAGCTCAGATCAGAGATTTTTTTTCTCTGAATATTTTCTCGTGCATAAGTCCATGCGATTACAAAATGATTTTTGTATATTATGTAATCAATTTTATTTTTTTATTTCAATGTTAATTGTTGGTATTTATGATTTTAGACAATTGCGGTGAATTATTTTCCCTGAGTTTGTATCGCGGTAACGGCTGTCAGTGCATAAACTACAAGAGTAACGCTTTTCCTTATGGTTGCGCTTCCAATCCACCAATTGCCCAAGAAGAGATATGCCTTCGAGAGAAAGGATTGAAAATGTAAATCATTGAAATGAGACTCAAATTTCGGAGAAGCACAAAGCATGAAATGTGAGTTCTAAGAATTGTAAACATTTAAAAAATAAAAAATAAAAGCATTTGAAACTTCACGGTTCTTGGGTCATCTCTGTATATAATCTTCGTAACTGTATGCATCTAGTGCTTATACATTAATTATGTTATTTTAAAAAAATAAGTATTTACTTATTCCAAAGCATGTGCATTTATATCGCAACTATGAAAAAAGCAGTCGTACAATAGAAATGCAAACATTTTGATAACAATAGTAACTTAAATTTCGACAAAAAGCATGACTCTATTTATTACGAAGCATATATACTCTCGTATCGCTCTATGAAAACATAGTCAGTAATGATATTCATGCTGAATTATTTTCCAAATTTTATTTTTTGCGAACATATTGCCACTACATTGCTTATAGGTATGTATCGACCTAAGAAAAGAATATAGTAAAAGCTGAGATTAGAAATGGCAGGTATGAAATTATTCTCCACCAGTAGCACATCGTGCTAATCCAATAAGCAGGCTCGAAGCGAAAGAATGCAGGAGAAACACTCGCTCGGAAGTGAAAAACACACATACGCAAGGATATACTTGCGCGAGATAAGCTAATATTTTGGCGAGTGGCTCTCGCAGTGGCATGCGCTGAATCTTCACAGGGGCAATATCCATAAAAGGGAGCAGCGAAAGTAATATTGTCGGCATCTGCGCCCGTATCTTGGTCCTTCGCGCGAGTACCACGCGGCACCGGCGACAGGGAGAGGAGAAATTCGGGTAGTAGGAGGGGGGGCCTTCGAAAAGCCCCGAGGACGACTTTTCTCGCAGTCCGGGAGAAATAAAAAGGGAATCATATTCCTCGGGTGTCTCGGTGCGGATGCAGAGGCGCGCGTGTCGCTTCCTATCTTTATCGCCCGTATAATGGATGTGACGCCTGCTTAAAGGCAACCCGCCGAGCGCCGCGCGCGCCCGGGTCAATCGCTTGTTCAGGAGGGGAGAGGACCTATACGCATCGTGCCTCCCGATCGGTCAGATAAATCTTCGATTCGACAAGACGCACGAGCCGCTGGGATCCAACCTGTTTTATGACTTCGAGCGGAGACTTAGAGAAATGCCCGTGGAGATCTTGTTAGTGGTGGTTCTACTGTTACTTATCTTGTTCTTTTTCGACTTCCTCGTAGATAAAAGGATAATGGAATGGTGTTTTACCTGTCTACTTGTTAGGTTGTAACAACCTGGTTGTTGGAAATTCAAATTCAAAAAGTTCTATAAGGATTGTTGTATGAAAATATTTACTTTACAATCTTTAATTGATCGTACTATGTCAATATCTAATTTTTAGTAGAGTGCAAAGAATTTTTTTTTTTTTTTTTGCAGCACATGAATGAAGTAGTGGATGTAGAAATAAAAAAAATATGAATGCTAATTTCAGAAATCACAAACATTGAGCAAGAGGTACGATTTGGATTTCTAAGAACTAAAACTATTAATTCTCTAAAATATTGCCTTCAAATCACGTATCTTTAATATAAACTTTAATTTGAAAAAAACAGAAATGCTTACTACTATAAGTATAAAATTTATAACTTTGACTTCGAATATTTTGCAGTGAGAAGTATTTGACTTATATATTTCTCTTATTCTGACCCACACATATAGGAATATCTCCCCCTCCAGTGCAATCAGCAAGGAGAGAAATTTTCGATATAAATTACTGTTGTTATCATGGTAATCAAGAATATTCTGACACACTGGAGATTATTACAGTTGATGTGTTAATGCTTCACATTAACTACTGAAGCTTTATGAATAATCACTTACGCACCAGTCTCATACGGTATTTTATAGCACGAGAACCGAAAATTGGCATTAAAGTTGCCATTTTGAGGTTAGAGTGCTATAAAACTATTTTACGTTATTTTTTATATTTTTAGTTTTTACTAGTGAATGTCGCATGAAATCTTGATTTTTCTACTTATTTTCTTATTTTAGCAAAGTTTAATGCTATAAAAACAGTACTCAGAAAAGTAAATTTTGGATTCAATACGAATCAATTTTGTTAATTTGTTAGCAGGTGTTTTTATTAAACATTTATTAATTAAACTGATATTACGATATGGTAGAAAAGGAAATTTTTAAAAAAGGTTTTCCCCAACAAAAATATATATAGCACGTTACATTAAATGTACAATCTAACTCACTGTAGAAAATTAATAAATGACAGCAATAACTCAGAGATATTTTTTAACAACCAGCCTTCATTTACTAATAACAAACTTTTTTTCGCAGGTAACTTTATGGCATTTCCACCGAGAGGATTCGCCTTCACTTTTACGATCCTCATCGCGGTATCAAGTCGCGCGCTCTGCAGCTTTTTACGAGAGCGGAGAGAGGCCTCGTGCACGTTATATCAAGTCGGCGGCGCGCAATTAGAGAAAAGCGTCTTAGGTAGTCTGGAGGCGCTCGGCTCGCCGGCCTTCCGCCTAAATGGCGCGTCGACTAACGGATCACAGGGGACACAACAGCGCGGAGAGCGAGACGCGCGCGAGCCCGGGAATTGCCGGCGCGGGCCATCCCCTCACAAGCCCGTGGCTACCGCCGCCTTCCGCTTATGCTACTTCTGCCCTCTAAAGTACGTTACTGCAATCCCGCGCTCGGCTATTATTATCCTGCGCTTGTATCCCTTACGACTCTCCGCGCCGCTTGTCTCCGGGCTTTAATTATCCTCGTGATATTTAAACGAAGATCCCATTATATCGCGCCCGACACTTCTTTCGGATGAGTTCTGCGTTCTCGGGATGAGCCGATGCATATAGCAATCGTGCTAATTAGATTTGCATACTTTAAAGCTCCGTTTTGTAGCGGAATAGTGTGAGTGAAGTTTACAGGAAGAACAATTTTATGAAGGGATTTACTTTCAGGTAATTGAAAGATTTATTTTTATGATTGATTTTTTTAAACATTATTTTACATAGATTTATGTATATTTCTATAGATTTTCATAAGATTTAAAAAGGTTACATGATTTCCAGACTTTCAAGAATTCTAAAAGACTTCCTAAAGATTTAGCTTGAAAAGTATTCGGATGCCTTTAAAAATCGTTGATTTAAAAAATTCCAAAACATTACCCAGAAAAGACTTTTACAGATTATCCAAGACTTTCAGCGATTTTCAAAGTCCACCACTGTTCCCAAGATTCCCAAAGACTTTCCGCAATTCTCAGACTCCCAAAGACTCTAAAAAAATTGCAAAAGTTTTCAAAGACTATCAGAGATTCTTAAACGCTATTCAAGATTCTCAAAGAATTCCAAAAGTTCCTGGAAATTTCCTAAGATTATAAAAAGCTTCCAAAGATTCACAAAAGTTTCTGGGAGATCTAGTTATTTTTTAATTGATTTATTCTAGTACGCAGCCACTCACGCATAAACGTAACATTTTTTAAACCATTTTTCTTCTACAGTTATGAATGCAATAATTTGAAATTTAAAAGAGACCCTCTTTACATTATTACGGAACCACGTAGAATGATTTTTTAGAAAATTCTTTCATTTTTTAAGTAATAAAGAAAATGTCGAAGCCAGTATTTCCAATTCCTAACCGAGAGGATGACTATCTCCTACTTAACACATCATTACATAATTTCGACTTTTATATTTTTAATAAAACGAGTCCTCCAGGACCTCCGTCGTCGCAACGGGTTAACGAAAGAAACATAAGTCAATTAAGCGCCTCACCACTGCACACTCGCAAGACCAAAGAGACAAGTAATTCCACAAGCCTTTCAAACTTAAAGCTAAAAACTTTCTAAATCATAATTAATTGCGCGCATCGGTCCGCGCAAAGTTAGCTCGCGAGGTAAGAAGCGTTTCACCGGCTCCCGTGGGAGGCTAGGGCCTCCTCGCGTGAGGCGCCTCGTAACCCGCGAAAAGGGCATGCACGGCAGCGGGGAAATAAGTTTGGCCGGGCGATCGTGCGAGTCTATAAGGTCTCTCCTTCTCTTTCTACCCTCTCGCGGCGCCTCGCTTTCTGCATCCCGTGAGGGAGTCATTTCGCGAGGCTCATATTCCGCCCGCTCAACTTGTTCCGCCTTGTTCTCGTCGTGAGCATCGCGCGGGATTGCGCGGGGCACTAGAGTCGCGCGCGCTCCCTTTTATTGTATACGGCCCGACACGCGAATGGAACAAGAATGTAAAACAATAATCGCAAGGAGCACGAAGTGCTCGCGGGAAACCCAAGTAAATGTGAGAGTCTGTGCGTGTGTGTGTGTGTGTGTGTGTGTGTGTGTGTGTGTGTGTGTGTGTGTGTGGGTGTGTGTGTGTGTGTGTGTGTGTG